>CAUOFW020001710.1:0-74312 GCA_963454935.2 Ilex paraguariensis
TTACTTGAAAGTCGATCCCGAGGCAAACGGAAATGAGAAAGAGCATAAGGAGTGGTGATAAATTACTTTTTCAGCTGTCTGCGCGATCTGGCATGTCAAGAAGGATTGTGCCACTCAAAAAAGATAGTTAGAAGGGCGTCGGGTGTTTTCTGACGTGACCCCTCCGATGATCAAGTCAGTACGTGAGAGAAGGGTGATAATTCACTGTTCTATTGCTTAGGTATGGTTTGCGTACTTTTGCCTTACATTTTTTAGGGCTTTTTATACTTTTATGAAGACAATCATTACTAGCAAGTGGGCCCCTTAAAGAAGTCCTCCATTGGCCCATTTGGAAGGTAGTGGGCGGTGCTCAGTCCTTGGACAGAGCACCTTCCATTTTGCGTGGAAGAGGCCTAGGCATTAAATACTAGGGCTCCCGAGCACTTAATGCTCTTCCTTCTAGGATTTTCGAGCATTAACCACGTCCCATCCTTCTAAGTGATTATTTAATGTTTCATTGTAATGGCTATGCACGAGAAAGGGTATCTTTGTCTATTGGTCCTTGCTTTTGCGCTCTTTGCCACATGTAACATCGTCATTGAGTGTGGGTCTATTCCCTCTACCATTCTGACTGTTTTGGGAAGACAAGTCAATGATTATTGATCAATTAACCTCTAAGTAACGATAATCGTCAATTTGCTACCTATGTCTCAGGGTCTTGGAGTCGAGATGACACGTATGGAAATGGATCTCAAGGGCGTTATTCACGTCGAGGACACGTGTCACTTGCAGACAGTCGAGGGACCTTCGATGCCGAGGACACGTGTTACAATGCTAACCACTCTGAGGTGGTGTTACGCCGAGGACACGTGTCACTCAAAGGAACTCTACAGTACCTTTTGCCGAGGCACATGTCAACTGCACATGAAGTTGAGAACAACCGAGCCGAGGGCACGTGTCTCAATCTAAGCAATCCTAGGGAATGGATGCCGAGGACACGTGTCAATCCATGGGGCTTCCATGTTTCTCATGCCGAGGACGCATGTCATTTCCCGGTTGATTCTCAGAAGTGTCCCATCATGTATGTATATGTGTGTGTATTTTTTGTAACATGTGTACACTGAGAGAGATTATGGATTGGTTTTTCATTTATTTATAATTATTTGGATGACGGGATTAGATGGTGACGAAGGTGGTGTAGACCGACAATTGAGTGAGAGAGAAGAGGAAGCTGAAGTGTATCATGTTAAGAAATAATTTGTAGTTCAAACCATGTAAGTTGGTTAGTGTATTCTAAAATAGAAGTGATGCAGATCGGAAAGAAGTTGGATTATGGATGAGGATTGAAATTAAAGATTAGAATTTAGATTATAATAGTATTCGATAATTTTGGATTTGTTGGATTTTATTACTTTTTTGGGATTTATCTTTTCTTTGATGAGTTATATTAAGAAATCTTTGATTCAGGGTTTTGGTATTCCCTTGATGTTATTACTTTGGTAGAATTGAATTATCAATGGAATATTATGAATAATTTCTCATTTCTTTTTCCTCTATTCTTCTTTCTTCTGATTTCTGCCCTTCTTAATTCACTCTTAACTCCTAACAAAGCCTTAATCCCAACAAATTAGGGTCGGCTACATAAATGTTGTTTCTTCATTGTACTCAATCAACGGTCATATTTGATGTTAAATCGTAAGCTCTTATATCCCTTTTAACTATTTCGTTCAAATTTATTTTAGGCTTGTCTCTGTCTCTCACATTGCCATTGATATGTATCAATCACTCTTCCTTACTGGTGCATTACTAGTTCTTCTACAAATATTTCCAAATCACTAAGTTGATTCTCTCTTAATCTGTCTCTTACTAGTGCTATTTCTATGGTTACACGTATTTATTTGTTCCTAATTCTATCATTTTTTATTTTACTACACATTCATCTTAATATTCTTATTTCTGCAACTTATGTGCATGGTAATGCTGTGAGCTTTTTGTTTACAAAAAAATGAAAACAAAAGCAATTTTTTTTCCTATGGTAAAAAGTTAAAAAAACTTGTTTGGGTGACATTTCTCTTTGAAAAATTATGAAAGCAAAAACAGAAAACATGTTTTGTAATCATTTTAAATTATGTCATATTTAATAGCTTTATATTAATTCCCTACCAATAAACAAATCAAAATTTATTGTTCCAATAAATCCCTAAAAACAAGGGTTAATTACAGAATGCCCCTTTGAACTTTGGATCTTGATTCAATCAGGTCCCTTTGGTTTAAAATTGAACAATTTGCCCCCATCAAGTTCTAAAATTAGCAAGTTGACTGATGAATTAGATAAAAACTTTAAAATTATTTTTTGTACCCTTAGCCTTTATTGATCTTCATTTTCTTTCTTTTCTCTTTGCCCAATTGAGCCAAAAGTTTCAAAGCCACCAGCCACAAACCATTGTAGCCACCACCCGACCACAGAAGAAGTCGGTCGAAAATACACCACCACAACCAAATCGACACATTATCTACACGAATTCTCTCTCTCTCTCTCTCCCCCCAAATGGTTAATGCCCAATAGAGGGTAGATTTCTTTTGGGGTTGGGGCTATTTCGTGGCTGTTGCTAGGGTATGTTTCGGTTTCATTGGCAGGGAGTTGAGGGAAGGTTGGGGTTTCACCTAAGGAGGTGCAGGATTTTAGTTGTTTGGGCAAGGGTGGGTTTTAGTTTTAGTGAAGGGGGTGGGTTTTTCACCGGAGAAATCATCGACTTTTTGTGTGGATTGTTGATTTTTTTTCTTTCGATTTTTATTTTTACGCAATATTAAGACAATGGTAGTTTATGACTTTTGATTAATTTAAGTTATTTTTAACGGTGTTCAACTAACGGTAAGAGTTAATTGAAAATTATTCAAAAATTAAGGGGCAAATTGTTCAATTTTAAACCAAAGGGACCTGATTGAAATGGAATCCAAAGTTCAAGGGGGTATTTTGTAATTTATCTTAAAAACAAATCAAAGTACTTCTCTTTAACTCAAAAATGCGGGCAATTAATTCAGGACGATTAAAGATGTGTTTGATGAGAGAAAACAAAGCTGAAGAAATTTCAAGCCAGTTTACATTTGTAGTCATTGTGGAAAAAATATTTAGGTGTTGGTTATATTATGTGATAGCCATTGAATCTTGAAAGGTTTAAACATATGTCGTGCAGTACTGGTGAATGAAGATAGCAAAATCATACGTTAACCAATTTGTTTACGACTCAACTCATCAACACTAACAACTGTAAGAACTTGGTAAATTTCTACACGTAGCTTTCCTTGATTTAGCTTGTAGTATGTCAGCTTGTTCTAGTTGCAGCCCAAACATCTACTATAAACTCATGGAATAGTTTTCCCACTCTAAAAATTGTTGAATACTCAGTAGGACATTGAAACAAACGATAAAATATTGCATCTAAGAGAGTCTAGTAGTTGAAGGTTGACGACATAAGACGCCCCACTGTTTGAAATCAGGTCCCATCCAAGCTCACCATGGGGAACAATAATACATAATGTGATGGTAAATAGGCTAAGTGACATTTATTAATTTGCATCAACCCATTATTCCCTTTCAGATGTAAATCAGTGTCTCTCATTCCACTTGGCTCAGTTTAATCTCCCGATAATACTACATCAATCTCATCTAATGTTGGGAGATTATATCGTCGTTGATCCGTTGTTGAACTGTAATGAAGACGAGCAGTTAAATTGACTTGCAAATTCTTTGATTTAAAATTTAATGAGCTTGTTGGAATTTATTTGAAAATGGATTGACATGCAACAATCAATCTTGAATAGTTTTTAATACATCCCTTCTCAAATGAGGATTTCTATGACTACGACATCTAAAGCTAAATGAGGATCATAAATGTATGGTTAACAGTAGGTTGGTTCATGCCTTGGTTGTGGTATAAGCGAACCTATTCGATGATGTAATTCTCCATGGATGGTGAATGATCTAGGACCTCTCCCAATATCTAATCTTGAATCCCGTGTAGCACCAAGACTCGTCCAAGCATTAGTTGCATTATATTCTTGTGTAGTTGAAATGATTTTGATTAGTCATCATAGCCATCATACAATGCATGAATTGCTGGAGGCGGTGCAATAAGTGAAGGTAGCCAAATCTTTCCATGTAAAACAACACGTTCTAAAAAGAGGGCTTGAGAAAGATGACGATTTTAATCTTTCATCAATCCAATGTAAGACTGAACAAAAAATGCATGGTACAACCATGCTCCTAAGGTCATGGCGGTTTGGAAATCTGTGTGCTTGAGAATTAACTTTTGTTGTTATAGATGTACCTTCATCCAATTCATCATCAATACACACATCGAATTCAAACATAGAGTTAAAAACTCTAATAATTATAGCTAATTCGGATGACATAGTGGACTTAAACATTTATAGATTTTACATATCAAAACACCTGTAGGGTAGTTTCGATGGCATCACATTATATTCATTTAGATTATGCATTTCTTGGAGCATGGTAGTAACTGATAATGAACCAAGACATTTGCTGGCATTGTCTCTCCTGCTGGACGATGAGGGACACTTGCGGAACACATGAAGGGCAATTTCACAAGTTGAATGACACCTTCATTCAAATTAGGCATGTCTTTGACCATAGTAGTCAAAGAAGATGATCCCAAAGCATTAATTGTCATCTACGAAGCATGGATACGAAATACGGGTACGATACGATATGGATAAGGCGATTCGACAAAATCTAAAAAAGTAGAATACGTGTACGGTTATGATACATTCATAGTAAAATATATTTTATTTTTTTTATTATTATCTACCAACTTAATAATTATATATTTTGGTAATTCTTTAACATAATAAGCAAAATTGACATTTTTTATGTAGTTTGAAAAAAGAATGTCATCATTATGTCTTAGTTGGTTTGCTTAGAAGTATTTGTTGCTAAAATTATAAATAGATTCATTTTAGTAAATAAAACGAAAAAAACTTGTGTCTTCAAAGCCGTATGAAATTTTTGCCGATGTTTTGTACTGTATTTAAAGATCAAAATTTTATTTCGTTGAATTGTTTCGGTCACTTAGAAAACGAAAAATTTTCAATGTATTTCAGAAACAAAATAAAAAAAATAAAAAATTTAAGAATTATTTTTTCAAAATATTGGTCGAAATATAGCAAAGTATCTTGAAATACTTTGAAACATTTCGAAACAATTGTATAAATACGTTGAAACATCACAAAACACCTCAAAATATTATGGAACAGCTCGAAGTATTAAAATTTTGATTTCATTAATGATTCACTTCGGTCTCCTTGGAAACGGAAACGTTTCGGATGTTTCAACCGTTTCAAAACGAAATTTAAATCTTTTGACGGTATGTAAATTTGAAAGGAGATGGTTAAAGATTAAATACAAAATTATACATCTTACTCCGTTACAAAAGTATTCAAATATTTTATTATTATCGGATATGTAAGGTGTCTCTGCTACATATCCACAAGTATTCAATGAGTATGGTATCCGATAAAGGTACATTGATCTCAGTGAAGTATCCGTGCTTAATAGATTGACATTATCCATTCTGTTGCAAGTTCTGTTAATTCTGTGGGACACCTGAAGGGTGATTTTATTGGCATTGTGGTGTCTTTGTTCAGATTGGGAACTCCTTCAATCATTGTGGTTACTGACGATGACCCCGGGACATTTTTTGTCATTGTTTGCTTGGTTCAAGGTTGCGGTATTGACCATCAACTTGAAGAGTTCTAAGACACATCGGTCGTAACGTCGCGGCGCGATATTATGCGATACGACCTATAAGAAAATGTTGAACAAGACGAGAAATTCAAGTTATATCATGGCGTCATGGAACCATATCAGTCAATTCGGTGACGATATTTCAGCGATTTGGAATTGACTTGGATACATCTTAGACGACTTGGCCAGGTTTGACCGAATTGTGCAAGACTCGGGTTTTATATATATCGTGTAACGGTATCGTCTCCGAAGGTGTCGAGACAGACTCGTATCGGTATCAGCCGATATTTTAAACCATAATTGTTTGTACCATTAGAAGGTTAGGAATTTTAGTGGACATAGAGGTTGATTGGTGAATGAGAGATCTTTTAATTGTTTCCCGTTCAAGGCATGCAAGTTCAAGGCATGCAAGATGACGGTCGACTTGGTGTTAAAAGGAGGAAAAAATCTAGGTTGGATAGTGGTACATTCCCCTAATCTCGCTCATTCCCGGCATGCACGTTGTGCCAATTGATGTTTAGCGCACTCAGCTTCTTTACTTTTTCTAGGATCATTCATTTCTCTTTCGCGTCTTGCGCATTGGGCTAAAGTCACTTTTGATATAAAATTATTATTGGGTGTCTGAAACGTGAATTCAAAGCATGCAAATTTAAATTTTATGAAAGTATATTTTCTTTACAAAAACAATCAACAATCCTTTTTTATTTACTTGGCCAGTAATGGAAAAACAAACTTTTAAAAATTGGTTGCAAAGTAATACCATTGTACTTTTTAGTTAGCTTGCCAAAAGAGCTACCCATTTCTTTCCCTCTAGACTTTGCATTTGTTGTTGTGCTTGATTTTTTATTTTCTTTTAAAAAAACCGTATAGATAAGTAAAAATCCAGTGTGATAAAAAACAATAGACAAACAGATGTGAAGTGACATTTTCACTGAGATACGGATAAGATTGAGATTGCATCCGTCACGGATGACAACACCAACGTTATTTTGTAGCCGCAATTGAACCTATAAATATGAAGGCATTTAAAAGCTAATATGCAGATATCAATGAAACAAAGCAATTACTAAAATAAGAATATGGGTAAAAAAGAGTTCAACTTACGGTTTGGTCCAAGTCTACATCCATTTGTAGCAATGAGTGAAAATAAAGTGAAGTTAATATGTGGTAATTTTGCAGTGGCCAAAAATAACTTGAGATTTAGAACTTATGGCCGAAGATGGTGATATTTTTCATTTGGTGCTTGTTATGTGTTTGCAATGGTGGTGGCTCCTCGATGGTGGCTACAAAATAATTCAGAACTTTTTAGTTAGTACAACTAAATAATACCATAACCCATAAATAGGAAACTATTAGAACAAAGGATTCAACTGAAAAGGAATGAACTTAAACTATCCCCATTACGCCTAATATTGTCTACAAAACAAAACAATAATCCATGCATGGGAAAGTGTGTACAACTGTACATACCATCCCATGTAGCATAAAGCCACCATAATCTCAATTCATGTCTTCGGAGGCAGACCTACTTATTATGTAGACACTTGAAATTTAAAAAATTTGGGCAGAATTTCGTCAAAAAATAGGATCAAAGAAAAGTTTACATGCAATACAATATTATAAAATTTTACTCCATAAAGCACGGATACTTCGTCCAGGTCGACGTACCGGTAACGGATACTGTACCGAATACGATACTTGTCGAATACTCCAGGATACGTATCGAATACGCATCATACTTATCTAATAATTAATAAAATATGTGGATACTTTGCGGATACATCTACACATGGAGCAAAATGTACAATTTTTAATTTAATCTGTAACATTTCCTTTAAAGCCTACATACAATACAAACATCACCAAAATTCGATTTGAGTTTGAAAACGCGAGTATTTTTTAAATATTATCTACTATAACATGTCATGAGAGAATAAAAAAATGAGTTAGTTACACTATAACCTTTGAAACAAATACTTGTAAGTAAACCAACTAGTTAAATGTTGGTTCTAATTCTTTTAATTGGTTACATTTACTTTATGGATATATCATAATAAGACAATATTACACATTTTAAAAGGTAAAAAGTTTACTAGTATTAAAGAATTACTAAAATTTATAATTTTAAGTTGTTAAATAATGGTAAAATATATAATAAATTTTATTATAAACGTATCTCAGTCGTACCCATATCCTTTTTTTTTTTAAGTTTTGTCATATCGTATCTGTACCCTATATCCTTATCCGTGTTTCTTAGATTTCAACGCATATTACCATATTAAAGGAAGTGAGAATTCATATCAATCAAATGTAGAGACAACAAATAAAAACTTAGTTTATATGAGAGACCACATTTTAGTCACATCATTCACCTACATCGAATTGGAATGTTAAGGTTGCGTTTGGTAACGTTTTCGGTTTTCAACTGAAATGGTTTTCGGTTTTCAGTTTAGAAAAATTGAAAATTGAAAACCTGTTTGGCTTATATTTTATGTTATAAAAAAAATGAAAATAGAAACAAAAAATTTGTTTGATAAATATTTCTAAATTATTTTATGAACAACTTATATACATCATACACTTCCATGCTAGTTCAACTGTAAAAATAACAGAATATAAAGATAACATATTAAGGCATAACATAATTCATAAATATTCATACTATAAATATATCCCATAATTTACAAACATCCAATATAACAATTCATGTACACCAAAAATCATATGTTTCAATGTCCAACACTTGCCCACAACTCATTGGCAATGCAATCTTGCACACGAGCCATTTGTCGAATTTGAGTTTGACTGATATCTACTTCAATTAGGTTCTGTGAAGTCGATCCTGCATTATCATCCACCCTTTCTTCATTACTGAATTCATCAAATAATTGATCTCGAGTAGCGTGTATTCTAATGAAATTGTGAACTGTACAACAAGCTGTTGGAATGTATTTTTGTGTTCTTATAGGGTAAGGGGACATTTGTTTGAGAATGGGAAACCGAGCCTTTAGCACTCCAAAGCAACGCTCAATGACATTCCGAAGTGATGAGTGACGATAATTGAATAGCTCTATCTTACTCCTTGGACGTCGACCACTACCTCTATAGTCACGTAAATGATATCTCTCACCACGATACGGTGACAAAAATTCAGGCATGTTCGTATATCCAGCATTAACAACATAATATTTATCTGGCAAATGGTACACATGTATAGTAAGTGATAAGTTATAAATTCTACGAATGGATAGAAAGGTTACAATGAAGAATATTACCTCCTTCAGGCATTGGAAAATTGTTTTCTGGATTGTTAATGGACTCAATAAATACTCTCGAGTCATTAGTAGTTCCTTCCCAACCACTCATAACGAATGTGAATCGCATGTCAAACGAACATGCACACATGACATTTTGTGTTGGTCCAACTTTCTTACCACGGTATGGGATTTGCTTACTTACTGGTACACGTGCGTCAACATGAGTTCCATCTATAGTACCGATACAATTCTAAAATATAATAGAATATTAATATACATAATGATGTGTATAACAAATAATAAAAAATAGAAGATACATTACCTTGAAAAATGGATTGTAATTAGGATTGTGTCGAATCTGAGGTGGAACGATATGAAAATCAGAAGGTCTGATAATGTGCACTCCAAGTCGACATACTGCTTTCAAGACTCGATGAAAGTATGTGGAAATAGTGTGACCTGAATGTTGGAATCTCTCTGCTACCAAACGGACTCTCTCATTGTGAGATATAATCAGTAAAAAAATAGCTACTTGTTCTTGAACTGTCACATACCTAGAGTTTGTCAAATTCCCCCTACTTTTTAGTTCTTCACAAAACAAAATAAACACATGGGGGTCCATCCGAAACTGATCATAGCACATGTCCTCATGTCCATGCAATATTTCTAGAACATAGTCATGACCTTTAAGTATAAATGTTCTACATGATTTTTTATCAAAAATTCTATCAAGTTCCTCTACGAGTAATAATATTAAACACATAACTATCTCATACTCCTCGTCCTCCTCAATCAATTGAATGACATCATTCGAGTTCATCATATCCATAAAGTACCTAATACAATAACAACAAATAATGATTAAACCAAACCAGCGATATACTATTCCACAAAACATTGAAGTCATCACAAAACAAAAAAAAACACATTGCCCAACAACCAAAGTTAAAAGTAGTCTGTTAAAGGTACAAAACATGGTTTACAGTCATCACAAAAAATGGTTTAAAGTCATCACAAAAAATACAGCCATGACCTAACACATCACAGATTCATGACTACACCCCTCTTCCGATGATCAGGCAACTCCAAGAACACTTTCCGCCACATCGCATCATCATGCATCAATTTTAAGGCTTTTGTATAAGTCGCATCATCAATGTCCTCAAGAGAGTTCAAAGCGTCGATGCAGTCTTTCAACAAGTCTGGATGTGAGTCAATCGTAGTCACTGAATCAACCATAGAGTCTGCACAAGTCGATGACGAACCAACACTTGCCATTCTTTTCTAATAGAACTCCGACCTTACCTTTGCAGATTCAGCTAACATGTTTAGTGCATTGGTAAGGGCACGAGTACAAGAATCTTTCTTTGTACACCGACTACGATTAGGAGTGATAGAGCGGCTTCGATTACGATTGGAAACAGTTGGATTATCATCCACATTGTTATCGGTATTTCCATATTCCTCATCATCTTTTGGGTCATAATTGAGATCATGTTCATCATCAAAGGGAGGCTTGGTTGAAGGGTAAGCATGTTTACCAGTTGCCGTTGTGTCACCATAGATTCTACACAATGCTTCATAATGTGGACAACCTTTTTTCTTGAATTTTCTAGCATTCTTATTGACCTAACAACATAGGATTATTAAAAAACACATTCTAGTAATGACCATTTAATGAAAATCATATCACATTTCAACACAATAAAAATTTATACCTTGAACAAATTTTTCCACACATCGTCTAGTAGAGTCACTGCCCCTTTCTTTGGATCCCAACCAACTCCCGTAGTTTCATTAACTAGTTTGTAGAAATCACTCCATACTCGCCTCAACTGATTAAACTTATTATTAAGTTGCTCATGGTTATATGAATCCCCAGTTCGACTTTTCAGTTCCTCAAGAATGTAGTTTCATGTTTCTCTTTTGAATGTAGTAGTACCTCTATTTCCTTTTGCAACCTGCTCATCCATTAAATCTATAAAAATTGCCTCACTCTTAGCAGCCAGGGGGTATCAGATTTGGTGGATTGAACCTCAACCACATCATCACTACCTACGTTGCTTATATTGGTATTTGTCATCTACAACCACACATTCCAGTAACATCATATGTATGAAAAAAATTGATGAAATCAAATATTTTTCGTGCAGGGACAATAAATTCAATGGCAAATTCAAATACAATAAATTCTAACCCATGGATTTAATCCATAATATAATGTAAAAAAAAAATGTAAAGCAATAGAATGGCTCACAGTCTCACACAAAAACCAGATTTAATAATTTTTTTAAATTTATGGACATCTTTATTTACACTTTGTTCTAGTTAATGAGTTCCATATTTGCAATGAATGTAAACTACATATCAATATTAATACACATTGCACCACGGGTTATTCCTAGTGTATATACATAGAATGACATGATCTAAAGTTATCCACTAACATGACCATATGGTGGTACTGCAGAAATATCTTTTTTATACTATTACCGGCTATGAATACTCCAACTATATGTTAAATTTGTCAATTCATGCTTTTGAAAAATGTGACAATCAATTAGATTAAGATCGAATTTATGAGAGAAAAATGTTCACAATATAAGGCTGACCATAATATCTTTTTAATCGTTCATGAAAAATAATCTGATAAATTTAGGAATATATTATATGTACAAAACCAATACGTGCATCATTTTTATGGAAACTTTATTTCTTTCTTGTTTTTTTTTTTTAACGATATATGTTGCTAGGTAACATTGACTAACCAACTAAAAGAGTATCACCACATCAATGGTTTTATAGTTTAATAATTTATCTCAACATTAACTGGTTTTACTTCATGCTTCAACAATTGCAACATAATGGGGAAAGCTCCAAATTTCCTCCTAACAACAGCTAATCATGTTGTAGACTGTGTATAAGAAGGAGGGAATTTCAACCTTAGTGTGAATGTCTAAGTATATATAGGAGATAATTTCATTTGTCTCTGTACTTTGAAATAAACAATGGGTTATAAGAGGCATAGGATTTTTTGCGGTCTAATATTGTAGAAAAGTTGTATGTTGTCAACCATATTGCCCAATAAGTGTATACATATCTATGTATGTATGTATTAGGGCATGTTTGGTAGGCCTAAAGATGTTATTCTTTTCATTGTACAGGCCCACAACAAAGAAGATATATCACACAAAAAATTACTACAGGCCCACAACAAAGAAGTCATTCCTTAACAAAACGAGAGAAATTTTTAGTGAACCACGCCCAACAATTTCCACATTCAGCACACCATTTAGCAACAAACTACAAGAGGCGATGGAGTCACAGGAAATCCAGCAAGCCACACGAAAAAGAATCAACAACAAAGCAAATAATTTACCAAATCAACCAAGAAAAAAAAATCCCAGCAAATAGAAGCATTCAATTCGTTGACACAAATCAGTACAAGGGGCTTCAACAACTTCAATCAAGCACCATAAATAAATCGCATCTCTTAGGGGAGATTAGAGGTAGAAAACTGTAGATCTACAGATCTAATAAATGAATATAGCACAAAGAAACAACCTACATCTAAGGAATCTAGCTACTGAATATCCTAGATCTAAGGACTTACCTTGGTAAGAGAGACAAAGCTGCTGTGAATGACCTAGGTGAAGATGAGAGAGACGAAGCTGTTGAACGCCGAAGCTTTTGGATCGCCTGGAACGAAGCTGCTGGAACACCTCTGCTGGAATGCCGGGAACTCCTCCGTTGAACGAATGGAATGAGAGAAACGATGAGATGAGAGAGAGTTTGAGGGTTTAAATATTTTTGTTTGAGGGATTTTTGGTAGGGGGCTTAATTTGTTGCTAATAAGAGTCAATGGTAGGACCTCATTAAATGTCATCCGCGCGTTAACGGTTTTTTTTTTTTGAAAACGACTTTTTTTTGTTTCCAAAATTTGAGGCAAATTTGAAAATGGTTTTAATTAAAAAAAAAAATAAAATGGTAACTAAACGAGTTTAAATTTCAAGTTTTGTAAAAAATTGAAAATAAAAACGAAAAAATTGGAAACCGAACCGTTACCAAACGGACCCTAAGAAAGGATGTTGTCACCAATATAATAAGCTAGTTGAAATGGGTTTCAAGCTACTAAAGAATATAGCCACACAACCACCACTCAGTTCTCCCAATCATTCAAAACTAAAGTGTTTCTCTTATGGAGAAATCAAGTATCCAAAGATTCAAAAAATCTTGATAGAAAGAAAAAGAAAAAGAAAAAGAATTAAAATGTTTAAAGAAAGAGAGTTTTAGATTGAAAGAAAAACGACAAAGCTCACAATTTTGTGATCAAAAGGGCTAATGCGAATAGTTTGTAGTCGATTATTGCCCTTATCTCTACATCAGTTTGTCAAACATATCAAAATACCAGTAATATACCTGATATGCATTGATTTCCATGTATTCCAAACAATCTCAATGTTTAGATAAGAACAATTTTTTGAGATTACTGCCTGTAATTTACTACATGGTTTTGGGGCACATTTATTCATAGATATACGCAGTAAGTTATTTGTAGTGATAACCATTGGATTTTGGAGTTGTAGAGTTGGGATGTGTTAGAAGAGTAATGCAATCCAACACACTATATCCTAAGTTTTCCATCCTAAGGCCCTGTTTATATAGCAGTAATCTTGGGTGAGAATGGACACATAACTAAGTGGGGATGGGTTGGCACATTAAGAATTGGTTTGACCACTCTGAATGTATGGATGTGTGCTTGATTTATCTTTTAAAGTGAGACGTCATTACTTGATCTACTAATTCTTTGTCAGTTAATCAGTGTTATTTAAAGCGTAAAGCAAACTGAAGCGCTGAGGTCTCTTGAGGCCAAAGCGAGAGGCGAGAAGTGAAGCCATAGCTTCATCAAAGCAAGGAATGCAACTAAAAGTATAAACATTTGAATTCAAACAAACACCAAGACTCTCTCAAGTCTTGGTGGAAACCAAAAGCATAAACATTTGAATCGAAACAAATACCAATAATATCTCAAATACACACAAGTCAAACTATTAAAGCACAAGACATTTAGTAAATTCTTGCACCTTGAGATTAAGCTTTAGATTGAATATTTAGTCAATCTGTTGTGTTAGCGCACAACAATTTTTTTTTTTGCAATTTAGCAGATCTGAAGGTCCATGATAGATCAACAAACAAAACAAAACAATTGAAGAGTGCTATCCTCATCGCCTTGAACTTAAGCTTGAGATGCTCGCTTTTCAGTTTAAGCGAAGCTTCAGACAAATCGACTCGCTTTGGACCACTTGAGGTGAGCTGGGTTCACCTGGCTTTGCCTAATGCCGATGTCCGCTTTACTTACACTGGTTAAATTATTTTCTATCTGGTAAATTAATCGATAATCCTTAGTTGAATCCTGTTCTGCAATGGAGGTGGACCAATGCCTCCATTAACCTGAAAATTATAAACTGTTCAATTAAACTCGGGCCTTAATTACTTGGGATGTGACCAGCTACATGTTTCTGCTTCATTTTCGTTCTCTTTTTCAACCTTTCTATATTTATGTATTTGAGGTAATTGTTTTGTCTTTAGAGAGTGAGGAAAAAAACTACCGGTCATAGCATGAATAGATGATGGATAAACTAATTTTATTATTTTGACTTTTACATTACTCATAAAAAACTTAATGAGTAAATGGTCTTTAAAAATAGAGTAAAGGGTAATATTGTTGAGTAGGTTTTATTTTGTACTTTTAAAATCAAACATAGTTTCAAACAAGTAGATGTACTTATTGTTTAAAAAGCACTTCTCAGACCTATGTTCACCAAACATCCAATATTGTTTGGAAATCCATCATGCAAAGTCCATTTTTTTATTGAGTGTAAGAGTTTGTATCTTACATTGAATGATTAGGACCAGCTAAGGTTAGTTTATATGTTTGAGGGGCCTCTCCACTCTTTGCCAATTGGTTTTGGTTTGGATGTTCTAACATTGAGAAGCTGAGCTGAATGCGATTCAAGTCTCCTGATGGTCTGCTCTTAAATAGAGAAACCAGACAACACCCCATTTATCTCTCTTTCTGCATTTTCAGCAACCTTCGCATCTCATCCCATAAGAAAGTGATTTTTTTTTGGTGATGAACCTGAAAATAGTTATTCTTCAAATCAATTGCTAAACTTCATGATTCCCATAAATTGAGACTTTTGGAAGTTGAGGTATGCCTAAACTTTTCTGACCTATGCCACAATAAATACAATCAGTGTGGACCCCACCCTTCCTAGAGACTTTTGGAAGTTAAGGTCTTCCCATTTAGCAACTTGCCCTACTTCAGGAAGAACAAGTCCCTGCTATCAAATTTTCATGTATTCTTTTCACTTCATCACCGATCTCTATTTGTAGTTTAAAATCTTGTCCTGTTGTTTTTGTCCTCAAATGGTAAGTTTTTTTCTGTCGTACAGATTAATAGAAAATAGTGGATGTAGATAAAAAGGTATTTCAACCTTAGCGAGGCCAGGACTCTTGAATCTTAATAAGAGGTCAGGGATCTTGGCAAAGGCAATGCTTCTATGGTGGAAGGAAAGCATACTCCTTACCAGATTAAAAACCCCAATTTAATCCCCACATGCCGCTTAGTGGCTCTCATCTGCTGTTCCTTAGGACTATGCTTGATACATTGCTGTCTAAGGGAAAAGTAATGGAAATAAGACAAATAAGATGCGTTTCTATCTCGATTTCTGTTAACTTGAGGCCTAAAAGTTTTAGAAAATTTCCACTTGTATTTAAACCGGGGGAAAATTAAATTGCAGTACAATATGTCATCAAGGAATTTATTTGATTCTTGCAATTTGCTTTCCTGAATTCAAAGATAAAATTTTAACTTCACGAGTCCTGGTTCTAGGTTGGAGATGAAGATGGCAAGGCAAAAACTGCCCCCATGAAGATGAAAGTGCAGTTCATGCTCCAAGTGCCGCAAGATGATATTAAATCATCAGCCTTAATGTTTCGTGTGAAAAAGAGGTGGGATATTTGAATCTTTATACCTCATGTCCTCATCTGCTTTCTTATTTGTTAAATGTTTGTTCTAGATGTCGGCATGGTGTTCAGAACGAACTTATGTTTTACTGATAATTATTGTTCCAGAATCATCATATTTCTGGTTTGTATTTCAATTTATTATAGTAACAAACATAATTATTGTCCTCAAAATTTATTCTTTTTTCATATGGTGCCATGTATATCTCCACATCTTTATGCTTTGTTTGTACACGTATAGCTGTAGATTAAACAATTTCAGCATCCATGTTTTGAAGTTTTTCACAGGTTCCGTTTACATTGGGTTTTAACCTAATGCTGGCTGTTATTTGGAATTGGAGTTGGCCGTTGACAAAAATTGGATCATTAACAAGGTATGATACTTCTTAGTAGAGTTTCAGGTTCTGCAACAGAAGGCCCCAGTCTATGTTGGAGTTTATAAATTAGATGGTGAAATTATGTGTCGATCTGACATAGTATTATCATTGTAGCATGAATAGTTACTCATGTAGGAGAGCCAATCTCTCCAAAGTTGAAGCCTATGAGGTCCTCCCCTTGAAAGCAACAAAGCTTCTTGGATTTCCGTTACAAAAAATCTGAGAAACTGGGAAGAGAAAGAAGAGAAAACTCTAGTTCAGAAAAAGGGTCTTTTCATTTACACCGACAATGGTCAGGTGGGAATATAAGACGGGATTCAAGGATCCTGGAAAGAAAATGGGCGAGCAAGAAAGGACACGTGATTGAGGGTTGCTTTAAGGTTAAAAAGGAGAGGGGTCCAAACTAGCCATTGTTTGATTTATTGTTGATAAGAAATGGAGCGAAATTTGAGGCCTGACCCACTTCACTCCAGGTGGTATGCTCAAAATGAAGATGTCACTTGGTGTTTTTTCACTTGGCCTAGCACCATTTGATGAAAGTGGAAGTTAAAACATCTTTGTGGAAGTTGAGAGTATCATGTATACATTACAATGACAGAGTCTGACATCTGCTTTAATTATGTGGTCCTTCGCTAGACCTTTCAATATTAGGAGACTAGGGTACCGAAATAGAATATTTTGGTACCATACCGAAAAGTTGCAGTTTAGACAATTGATGGTAAAATTATAATTTAGTGACAAATTTATAATAATAGTGGATAAAATTACAATAGTAGTGAAAAATTTACAATAGTAATGAGCTATCACGATAGTGGTTAAAATTATAACATTAGTGAAAAATTTATAACAGTAGTGGGTAAAATTATAAAATCAATGGACAATTTATTTTAGTAATAGGTAAAATTATTATAATAGTGGGCAAAGTTTTTATAACCATTTGAAGTACAAGAACTATATTATGTGGGTTTGTGATTGATCACTAATATTAACTGATCGATTAAGTAGTTGTACATTGAGGGCAAAATTATAATATTAATAGAAAATTTATAACAATTGTAGACAAAATTACAATATTAATAAAAAATTTACAATAATAGTGAACAAAACTACCATAATAGTGACTAAAATTACAATACCAGTGAAAAATTTATAACATTAATAAAAAATTTACAATAGTAGTGGGCAAAATTATCATAAAAGTGGGCAAAATTATAATATCAGTGAAAATTTTACAACAATAGTAGATAAAATTATATCAATCAAAAATTTACAATAGTCCTAGGCAAATTACTACAATGGTGAGTAAATTTTAACCACCATTTGAAACACTATAACTATGTTCAATGAGTTTGTGATCGATCACTAATATGGACTAATCGATCAAGTAATTGCACATTAAGGGAAAAAATACAACATCATTAGGGTAAGGTTACCACCATTATGGGAAAAGTTATCACATTTAAAGGTCACATTACGAAAATTGTGGATAAATTTATAACAGAAATGAGTAACATTACCAAAATAGTGGTAAATTCATCTTAAATAATGGTAAATTTGCCAAAATAATTGTAATATTATTACAAACGATGGTATTTTCGATCCAAATATCATTCAATTCATCAAATCAATGTTTAAATTCTTTGAATTAATATTTAATTAATCAAATTAACACTAAATTAACATTGAATTCGTTTAATTAACATTAAAATTCATCCAATTAATATTCAAATTTATCCCAATTAACATTCAATGTCTCAAATTAACATTTCAAATCATCCAATAAACATTCAATTCATTAAATTAACACCAAATGACAATACAATTTCATCTTATTAACACTCAATTGCATTCAATTAATATTTAATTTATCAAATTCACACAAAATTATCATTCAATTTATTAAATTAATATTCAAATTTAACTGGTTAACATTAAATTTATCAAATGAACATTCAATTCATCCAATTGATATTTATTTATCAAATTAAAACCAAATTAACATTCAACTTGTTCAATTTATATTCAAATTCATCACATTAAAACTTAATTCATCAAATTAGAATAAAAATCATCCAATAAACGTTCAAGTCATCAAACTAATGCCAAAGTAATGCAATTTCATCAAATTAAGATCAAAATTTCCCAATTCAAGTTCACATAATTAATATTCAATCCACTAAATTAATAACAAATTAACATTCAATTAATATTTTTTTGTAAAAAAAACAATTAACATTCAATTCAATAAATTAACATAAAATTTGCAGTTCATTCTTCAAATTAACATTCAAATTCAATTGTTTAACATCAAATTTATCAAGTTTATATTAATTTTCATCCAATTAATACCAAATTAATATTCAATTCATCCAATTTATTTTCAAATTCCTCTAACTAACAATCAATTCATCAAATTAACATCCAAAATCATCCAATAAATATTTAATTCATCAAATTAAAACTAAAGTAACATGCAATTTCATACAATTAACATTTAATTCATCAAATTGACATCCAAATTCATCCAATTAATATTTAGTTCATCCAAATACATTAATATTCAATTTATCAAATTAATATTCAATTTCATCTAAATACCTTTTTTTTAATTGAACCTCGACGGTACGAGGGAGTTTTATTGATTTCAAATAAAATTACTAATAACTAAGGGAACGTATGTACCTTACCCTTCGATGCAATTTAATTACGTGGAATAATAAAATAAATAAAAGAAAGCAAAATATGCATGCTTAATACAATAAATAATAAAATAAATGCATCCTAAGCATACTGCCTTCTTAACTAAAAAAGTCCAACTGATGTAAGAACATTCCAGCTGAATTGGAAACCTTTGAAGCGTTCCAGTTGAACATGAAGCCAAACTGCCAAAAGAGATGTCCTGGAATTAAATGCAGCTTCCATAATACAACTGCCTAAGAGTCTAACTGAAGAAGAAAGTCTACTACGCAAAAGTTCCCAGTCGAACAAGAAGTCCAACTACAAGGATGACGTGAACAGTGACGTGAATAGTGAAAGAAAAGTCCAGCAATCCACAAACCAGTCTAGCTGCAGTTCTAGATGAACAGTGAGATAGCGGTCGCCTCTTCACAAAATGGACTCCTAGCAGTAGTCAAACATGCACTAGGAGTGTAATTAAAAGAGCCCAGCCAAACTAGAGGAAGACTCCAGTCGAAAGATCAATATATCTTAGAACGCATAGTTCTAATTTGGAGTTAATCCTGCACTGGTAGCTGTTTTGTGTGAAGAGACAAGGTGTCAAAGGAAGTATGACTGCAAGAAATCCCATCCTTGACTCCTTGGTTGGCTAGTGAATCTGCAACTGCATTCTCCTCTTTGAATGAATGTTGGATTTGAAATTCAAAACTTCGAATAATCGAAAAAAATTTCTTTGAAACCTCTCAGAATTTCCAAGATGATATTTGCCTCTGAGTAACCATATCCACCAATATTTTAGAGTCAGACTCAATAATTAAAGGATAAACCTCTAATCCATGATCCTGTAACAGTAATAATCCACTCAATAATGCCTTCATTTCAGCCTCTATATTCGAACAATGACCATAGTAATAAGAACCTGCAGGGACAAATTGCCCCCAATGATTTCTGAGCACAACTCCCCCTCCTGACAAACTTGGATTTCCCTTTGATGCACCATCAATGTTTAGTTTTAAAAAGCCTTCTTGAGGCAACGACCAGCTAATCCATTTTGCATGTATTCCCACAGAACTAGTAGTATATATGTTGAGTGACTGAAGCAGCATTTTATCTTGAGGAGAACCAACTGATTTAGGCTTCACCACATGAACCTACAGTTTCCATTGATTCAATATTGTCCTGAAAACCACTGAAGGAATTTGTTTTTCATTCTCATAAAGCCTTCTGCACCTTTCCTTCCAAAGCTGCCACTATATAATCAATGGCAAACCTCTCATTAAGGTGTGAAAGACAGATGAACGCTTGAAAATTCTAACAATCCTCACAAATCTTGTAATTGGAGGTTCATTAGTTATAAGTTGAAAACCCAACAGAGTTGAAAACTTCTTCCAAATAAAAGCAACAAATTTACAAGAGATAAAGATATGGTCCTCTAAATCCACTTCTGAACAACATAGGGCACATCTACTTGCTAGATTAATTCCTATTGCTTGATATGTAGAGTCCATAGGTAAAGCCTTCTTCAGAATTTTCCACCCCAACAATTGAGCGCTGGGGGGAGTCCTTTGCTTCCAAACTGTGGATGCATGAATATGAGCGTCCCCCCCTATCTCTAAATAATTCCCAGGCAGATTTAACAGAGAAATTCCCCAAAGATTTGTGTTTCCAAACGAGTCTATCTGGTGTAGCAGACAAGAAAATGTTAACTGTTATGATTTCTTGCAGCAGATGGGCGTCTATATCTTGTTGGACCATGTTCAATTTCCAATGTCCATTAATCAAGACATGTGACAGTTTTGGAAAGTGTGTAGGCATAATAGAATTGCTCAATATAAGTGGCCTAAATCCTGTCCAATTATCACACCAGAAGTCTATTGAAACTCCTATTCCCACCAGTTGCTTGGAGTTACTCACTACCAACTCAAAATAAGGCAGCAAAGTATTGAAACATCTCGAATGCCCTCGCCTTTGGTTTCTGAGCAGATGCTGATTATTAAGAAACTTAGCAATTAAGAAAAATGACCATAAGGAGGATCCCCTCATCAAATGCCAGACTTGCTTCATTCTAAAAGACTGTTGCATCTCCTAAAACTTTTTGATACCCAATCCACCCTCTTCTTTAGGCAATGTAATAGATTTCCAAGAACACCAGTGCCTCTTTTTAACCTTTGACTTACTGGACCAAAGGAAAGAAGCCATCATGGAGTTTAACTTAGCTATGATTCCCTTAGGTAGGCTTAGAGAGGACATTAGATGGACTAGTAGAGACTATAAGACTGACTTGATAAGCGTAATTCTACCCATATTTGAGAGCAACTTAGTATACCATCCCTCCAGCTTAACTTGAAACTTGTGCAAAAGATCTTCAAAGTAGCACAGTGTTACTCTCCCTTTAATGATAGGACAACCCAAGTAGGTGAGTGGACAAGATTTAATGGGGATGTTAGCCACCTGTGACAGTCTATTTCTCCTCGTTAACGAGATTCTTGAGGAACAACATAGTGAGCTTTTTTGCAAGTGAGCTTTTTGCCCTGAAGATGCTTCATATTTCCCCACAAACTTCAGCATATTAACCATAGATTTTTTTGTGCCCTTCAGAAAAATTAAAATATCATCTGCAAATAACATATGCGAAAGCAAAATGGCACCTCTACCTGTATGAAAGCTCTTGATCAAACCTTGCTGAAAATGATGTTTTAAACCTCTGCTCAAGACTTCCTCTGCGAGAATAAATAAGTTGGCAGATAGGGGATCCCCTTGCCTCAACCCCTGGAGCTAGGGAAAAATCCATGTCTAGCGCCATTAATTACCATAGAGATATTCTGGTTATTAAGGCAATTAGAGATAATGAGAACAAACTCTTCTGAAAAGCCATAATTCGTCAATGTTTGCTTTAGAAAATCTCATTCTAAATGATCAAACGCTTTCATCATATCAAGTTTGACAATAACATTACCCCCTTCCACTTTTTTGTCCAATTCATTAACCATCAATTGAGCAAGGGCTACACTATCTGCAACATTTCTACCCTTGACGAAACCTTGTTGCTCTTCCAAAATTAGCTTAGGAAGTAGATTACTTAGTCTAGATGCCAGCAACTTTGTGAATATTTTATATAAGAAATTACATAAACTTATAGGCCTGAATTCTGAAAAGGAGGAAGGCTTCTCAATCTTGGGAATAAGAGACAGCAATACAACATTAATCGATCTAGGAATCACTCCACCCTTCATGAAAAAATTAGCAGCCTCCAACAGATCCTGTTTAATTTTATCCCAAGTGGTTTGAAAAAACTTACCTGAGAAACCATCCGGACCTGGGGCACTATGCACGGGCATTTGAAAGACTACTTCCTTTAGTTCTTACAAGGAAATTGGGGCCAATAGCATGAGATTGTCCTACTCTGTGACCAACTTAGGGATGAAAGAAAATAGCTCCTCCTGTATATGATGGGGTTCTGAAGTGTAAAGACTAGAAAAGAAGTCCACGGCACAATCTACGATTAGAGCTTCCTCCTCCACCCAAATACCCTCCTCATTCTTGATCCTTTGAATTTTGTTTCTTGATGACTTGCCTTTTGCTATGGCATGGCATAGTCTTGTATTTCTTTCCCCCTCAATAGTCCACTGCACATTAGCTTTTTGTCTCCAAAAAATTTCTTCTATTCTTACTACATTGTCCAGCTTCATTCTTGCCCTTTCCACTGATGAAATATTTGCTGCATAGTCATGATTCTCCATTTCAATCTCTGCTTGCAACAATAGTTGTTCCTGCTTCTTGATAATGTCAAATACATTACCAAATGTTTCCCTGTTCCAAATTTTTAAATGGGTTTTGAGATACTTGACCCTGAGATACACATTTTGTATCGGATTTGTAGAGTAAGAACCCCCCCCCCCAAGCAGTTTGCACCAACGGCAGGAAGCCCAAGTGTTCCACCCACATATCCATGAATTTAAAATAGGATATCCTTCGAGGAGCTGCATCTTCAGAATTCTTGATAAACAGTGGACAATGATCAGAAGAACCTTTGGTAGCATGCTCCACAACTACACTCTGAAATCTTTCGCCCCATTCTACATTCATTAATACCCTGTCAATACGCTGCCACATTCTAGCCATTTCATCATGATTGTTACACCATGTGAAATTTGTTCCAGAGTAGCCACAGTCTTGTAATCCCGCTGCATTAATAAAAGTAATAAACTCATGCATAGTAGATAAACTAGGGGGTGAATCTCCTCTCCTCTCTGTTGAAGACACAATGGCGTTGAAATCCCCTACCACCATCCATGGCATGGTAGACGTTGACAATGCAGAGAGATGGTCCCATAAGGGTCTGTGAAGAATATTATCACACTTGGCATAGACAAATGAAACCAAAAAAGGCAAAGAACCCATGTACGAAGCTTTAACTGTAAGAGCTTGTTCGTGAATTGAAAAAACCTCCACTTGCATCCTATGGTCCCAAAGAACCCATATATATTTCTCTGCTAAAGGATTAGCTAATGACGAAGAGAACCCCAGACTAAGACACAAACTTCTTAATTTATTTGGCAACAATTTAGGCTCCAAAATAGCAACCAAACCAGCATTATTTGCTCTAACTAATTTTTGCAACCTTAATCTTGAGGATTCTTTATTTGCTCCTCTCACGTTTCATGAAATAATATTAATCATTTAAAGAATTGGATTGAGAAAGTTTGCTAGACCTGGGTCTAGTAGTCATACCCATGTGGGGGATACTTTGAACTTCTTCAACTTGCTCATTCACCCTGATTCCAGAATCTGAATGTTGGGAATCAACTTCAATACAATAATCTATGTCATTACCGGAGTAAAACCCCTTATCCGACAGCTCTTTATTACATATTAACCCCATAACATCATCCACAACAATATCACCTCTTTCTTGGCGTTCAAAGTGATGATCTAACAGAAATGTATCTGAAATACACTGTTCATTTACTGTAACGTCTACTAGACCTTTTTCATTATCAGCATCATCGTTAACCTTGTTCGGAGAAGCATATTCTGCCGAAGAATCAGTTGTTTTCGAATTCTGCTCATCCTTGCCCGATGGATCCGCAGTTTCCAAATTTATTGTGGTTTCTTAGGAAGTAATCCCTGCAATCTTTATTGCAGGATCTTCAAGAGATTTGGCCAGACCTTCCTCCATTTCGTTACCTTTTTCAGTTGTCTTTCCTCTTATATTGTAGTTTTCATACTTCTTTGAACTGTATACCTTTTTGGACTCCATTAATATCCGAATGTTTCCTAAATCCATTGCCCAACGACAGAATATTCCTCCCCTCCTTCTCCACCGTTAGAACTTGTTTTCCTTTTTTCTTGATCAAAGTTTCCTTTTCTCCTTCTGCTAATTCTAGAACAGGATTTTTTTCCTTCTGGGACGGGATTCTTTCCATCTGGGACCAACTTCTGCTCCACCAATTTCTTCTTCCTGCATTCAAGCTCTTCATGGCCCTGTTTCCTACTACTTTTACAAAATTTCTTGTCTCTTTCTTAAACAATCCGCTGCCATCTTGCATCCTCAACCCCCATATCAATCCAAATTCTATTTGGGTTATTTGCAAGAAGATTAACCTCCACACATACTCTTGCTACCCTAGGCCTGGATAACGAAAGTGTAGCTTGATCATATGCCAAGACTTTGTCTATGGGTTTCACTAGCAACTCCAGGAAAGACTTCTTGAAAAACTTTAGAGGCAATCCAGGTAATGATATCCACATGGACATAATGGATGACTCGATCCCCGATACGAACGCTGGAAACCATTTAAAAAATCTAAACAAATAATCCTCAATAATAGTAGCATCTTTCAACCACATCTTCACATAATCTTCTTGTTTTTTAAAACGTATCAACACATGTCTTGGGTCTATTGAACCTATCTCAAAGTCACCCTTCATTCCCCACTTAGACCTTATCATTTCTCGAACCACGCCCAGACTAGGTCTACCGTAGGCACACTTGCCTATTAACGCATATTGTAGAGTTAAACATGATTGTTTAACCTCTTCATTGGTGAAGTAAAAAGTTGGCTCCCCCTCATAAAATACAATAGGTTTGTCAGTTTTGGGTAAAGATTCTTCCACCAAAACAAATTTAGATGATTGTTTGAAGAGAGAAGCATAGGTGGGCTGTGTTTGAGGTGGATTAACAGGATGTAAATCGGGTGGTTTTGGTGGAATATGGGATGAACTTGGTGTGTCACTGATGAACTTGAAAAATCCTAGAGAGAAGTCAGAGCTTCTCTCTCTAAGAAGCTCTTGAGTTTTCATTTAAATACATTTCATTTATCAAATTAACAATAAACAAATAGTCCAATTCTTCAAATTGATTTCAATTTCATCAATTAACATTCAAATTCAATTTATTGACATTAAATTCATCAAATTAACATCAATATTAATATTTAATTTTATCAATTTAAACATTTATTTTCACTAAATTGACCTTCAATATCATCAATTAAAAATTTAATTTCATCACATTAAAATTAAATTGACCATCTATTTAGTTTATTAACATTTGATTTCATCAATTTGACATTCTATTGCATTTACATATTTAATTTCATTAAATTAACATTTAATTTCATCCAATTGTTATGAAATTTACCTTCAATTTTACCAAACTAATATTTAGATTAATCAATTTAAAATTTTAATTTCATCAAATTAATAACAAATTGGTCTTCAATTTTAATTTAATAAAGTTAATGTTAACCTATTGAATTTGAATGTTATTTTGCTGAATAAATTTTTTATATATTAAAATTTCAGTTGATTAAAATTCGTACATAATAAAATTTGAGCCAATTAAAATTTACTTCGAGTTGATTAAATTTTATTTTTTTTATGTATTAAAATTCGAGTTAATTTGAGCTCAATCTGAGCTACTAGAATTGATTAAAATTCAATTTGAGTTGATTGAATTTGTATTTTTTATTTATCAAAATTCATGTCAATTAAAATTCAATTCAAGTTGATTAAAATTTATTCTTTACGTATTAAAATTTGAGTTAACTAAAATTTATATATTTTTTATGTATCAAAATTCAGGCCGATTAAAATTCAATGCGAATTGATTAAAATTTGATGAGAGCCGATTAAAAATAAATTTTGATCGGCTCGAATTAAATTTTAATAAGTAGAAAAATCTAATTTTTAATTGAATCAAATTTTAATACGGAAAAAATAAATTTTAATTAGGAAAAAATAAATTTTAATTAGCCTGAATTAAATTTTGATCAACACAAATTTTAATAAGTAAAAAAAGATAAATTTAATTGACTCGAATCAAATTTTAATCGGCGCGAAGCGCAAGCAGTTCATGTTGAGATCAAATTGGCGCAAATTATAGTATGCTAAAAAAATAAAAGGTGATTTTTTTACTAATTTGGTATAACTGAATTTTGTGATCTATCCCAATTTTTTTTGAATATATCAAAATTTTTATTATTATTTAGAATATATTGAAATTATAATTATTTTGTCTCCAAAATGTTTTCAATATATTCTAAGAGCTTGGGACCTATCACAAAGTTGCAATAGATTCCCCCAAAACTTATGGAAAAGCAGTAAGTTGGGATCGATCACAAATGTCTATCATCAATCACAAGTCACTAGAACTTTGTGAAATTAAATTTTATGAATGCTTGCGATCTATCACAAGAACTTGCGATCTATCACAAAGTTACTGCTGTCTCCACCAAATGTGGTTTTCTCACCAAAATTTGGTAATGTACAACTAATCTTACTTAAAAAAGGTACATTACCAAATTTTTGCAATTGATCCTATGTTTTTGTGATCGATCATATATTGTATTTTTTGTGATCTATTCCAATAGATTATGATCTATCACAAAGGTTTAGAATATATCTTAAAATGTTAAACAAATATTTGGAATCAATCACAAATGCGTATGATCTATCACAAGGTTACTAGAGTGAGATTTAGCAAAACTGTGACAATTTATCACAATTAAGGACAAATTTACCACATTTGAGGGTTAGTTTACAATAATTGTGGATAAACTTATAAGTTTAGAGGTTAATTTACTACTATTTAGATTAATATTATGGCTATTTTAGTTAATATTACGATAATTTTGGGTAACATTACGAGAATTAAGTGTAAATTTACAACAAAAAAAAGGTTAAGTTAAAACCATGATGAATAAATTTACCACAATTGGGGAAAGGTTATGACATCAAAGGAAAAATTTACTATAATTCAGCGTTAAATACAATGATTGTGGATAAAATTTCTAGTATATAAGACAATTTTACCATTAATTAGGGTAACATTACAACATCAAAAGAAAAATTTATTATAGCTTAGGGTTAACTTAGAATGATTGTGGATAATGTTATTAGTATATAGACTAGTTTTATTTTATTTTTGGTAAATATTACGATAACTGTGAATAATAATACAAACTTAAAGGTAAATATACGACATCAGTGGAATGCGCTAGTCTCATATATACGACAAAATGCGGTTAAATGTGTTAATTATACTTTTACCACTGTAATGGTTAAAATTTGCCCACTAATTTAGTAATTTTACTCATTAATGTTATAAATTTTTCACTAATGTTGTAATTTTGTTTATTACTATTGTAATTTTATTCATTACTGTAGTAAATTTTCTACTACTATTGTAAATTTTCACTGATATTGTAATTTTGTCTGCTATTATGGTAATTTTGTCCACTATTATTGTAAAGTTGCCACTGAGATTGTAATTTTGGCTACTACTATGGTAATTTTGGCCACAAATGTTGTAAACTTAGAATGATTGTGGATAAGGTTACTAGTATATGGACCAATTTTACTATAATAGTGGGTAAACTTTTACTTGTAATTTTGGCCACAATTTTACTATCCGAAGGTTACTATGTGTCTAATTTTACCCACTGTTGTTGTAATTTTATTCACTATTGTTGTAAATTTTTCATTGATATTATAAATTTGTCCACTACTGTTATAAATTTTTCTACTGATGTTGTAATTTTTTCACTGATCGATCAATCAATATTAGTATCACAAACCTACTAAATATACTTATGGTATTTGAAATGGTGGTTAAAATTTGCCCCCTACTGTAGTAATTTTGCTCATTATTGTAGTAAAATTGTCATTGATGTTGTAATTTTGTCCACTATTGTTGTAAATTTTTCATTAATGTTGTAAATTTTCTACTAATATTGTAATATTTTCTATTATTGTGGTAATTTTGTCCATTAATGTTGTAAATTTTTCACTAATATTGTAATCTTGTCTATTATAGTCGAAATCTTCTCACTAATGTTATAATTTTACCCTTAATTGGCAGAATGTCAACTTTTCAATATGGTACCGAAATATTCTCTTTCGGTACCTAGTCTGCTCCTCAATATCAACATGGAGACCACCTATTTCCACCATTAATAACGAACAACTTGACCAGAAAATATGACATTAACAATATGATATTTGATTGCCATCATTATCCCTTTTTATTTCTTTTTTTTGTTTAAAACAAAATAATCATGTTTGTAGGTTAATTACTTAGCGGAAGGAAATCAACCCTCAACCTAAAACAAACTCTCCCAACTCTTCCTACCCCATGTCTCACTGTAGAAGATCCCATGTTTAATGATCAACACCCTCAATTCACATGATTAACGGAATAATTGATTATTGATTACTGACGTGAATTATTAGTTGATTTGATAATTTACTTTATCAATCATAATTAATTGATCATTTTTTTCTTGTGTTTTGTTTTATTCACCCTATAAAGAGAGGTATGACTCATGTATGTAATCTAGTGAGAACAATGAAATGTAGATAATTGATACCTTGTCTTTTATCTTTTACCTCGCATAAAAGACAATACTTGTGTTTCTTTGTCTTTTATTTTTGATTTTCAATCTCTTTATTTAGAATATACAAGGTATCAAAGTGGGTAGATCAGATCTTGTTCAATTCATCTTTTAGCTCTTGCATGAAAGTTATTCGGTCCACCTTCTCATTTTGTATTTTACGATGCTCATTCTGTACCCCTTATGATTGCTTGTTGTTCGATGCATACTCCTCAAATTTGCAAGATGTTCTCTTTTCACTTTTTTCATGATATTAATGTCTTTTTGTGTGGTTTCGTTCCATTCCTTTTTTTTTTCCTTGTGTTTGCGAGATTGATCATTCCATGCATACGACTCTTGTCTTGCAGAGGAATTTGGTCTAGGGGAGTACCTATTTTATACTGTTTATTTTGCACTTGTTATTTTATTTGTGAATACCAACTAAGGAGGACAACTAGTTGTGTATTGTCATGCTATATCTAAAAATTCTTAAGCATAGAGTAAGGTATTTCTTACATAAGTTATATATTTGTACTTGCATAATGTTAATATGAATATGCACTATGTTTATTTTGGTGATTTTCATACCTATGGTTATGTTATGTCTTGCATACATATTTTACAAGGTATTGGTTTAGTGGTGATATATAGGACTATGATCTTCAAAGCTCTATCTAGAAGACAGCTTTTGTATTTTGAGATTAGGGACTTATATACTAGGGTTGAGACTTATATACAATTGTTTTGTTCAATGGTTTGTAGGTTGTAATCGTAATTTCTTGTATATTTTGTCACGAAATTTTCAAAGGGACAGATTGTTAGATCATATTTTATAATTGGTTAATTTTGTGAAATCCTTGTAAATTTCAACCTATTTTATGATCATGATATCATAATGATGAAGATTTGAAAGTGTTGCTTGAAGGGAGAAGATTATGCACTAAAGCTATATCAAAAGCACTATGTATGCACCTTCTTACTTAGGACAAAGTAATGTTCTAGAGACCTAAGATGATCTCTTGGTTTAATAGACTTAGAAGGATTAGTGTGAAAATGGAATTGATATTTGATTCGAATATAGCCCCTAGGTGTTCTTCAAAAAAAATGTTTTTCTAACTTTTTTGTTTATTGTGAAAACATTGAGTGATCACCAGACCCTTCTTGAGTAATGCCCTTTAGTGATCAAATGGAAAAGTTTTTTTTGCTTGGTTTTAGACTTGAAAAATAATAGGGACTGTCCTACGTTAGCTAGCCTTTGTCAGAGCGATCTCTTCATGATTTAGGAAAAAATTGAAAAAAAGCTAAATGAGGGAGCAACAGGGGTTGTCCTCTGGGTCACTCAAGCGGTCTTGCTCTCCTAAGCCAATTTGGAATCTGTTTTTCATTTTAGTGACCACAGCCCTATGATCGCCCTTCCACTGCTTGAGCTGTCGTTCGTGAATTTTCTTAATCGCCAAGATTATTTTTCTTTCAAACCTATAAATAGGGAAAGTATTTCCTACACCTAAGGTAAGCCTCTTGTGAGTATTTTAAGAAAGAAAATATATCTTACACATTGAGAGCTTGAACCACAACCCTAGACCCTTAAAGGCTAATTTTTTTGATTCCCATCCAATCTCACAACTTGGAGAAGAACTTACTTCATTGAAGACCAAACCCATTGGAAGTGTACATATCGAGGATCTTAGCAGAGAAGATCGTTCGAGACCTATAGGTTCCATTATGGTGGAGAAAACAAATGAAGCTATTTAAGACATTAGTTGGTGTATCCGGTGGAGAGGCTTATTAAAGAAAAATGAGCATCTAACCATGGTATTGGTCGATGTATAAAACTCGAATACTTGTAAGCTGACTTTGGTGAGCCTTGAGTGATTTCTTACGATTTTTTTTGAGAAAGGTTTTGTGTCAACAAATTGCTTGTATTTTTTTTATTGTTTTTACATATATACTTGTAATTTAAGCATACAGGCATATTATGTGTTTGGCAAGATGGAACCCACGTGAGCTTATTTGGCAGAAGAGTGGGGAATTATTTGCTTATATGACAAGTTATTGATTAATTTTTGTGAGATCCATCAGCTTATTTATTTTAGTATTGTTGGTTGGTGATACCACATCACCTTGCCATGTAGTATCACCGTTGTAATGAATATTTTCTCGTTAACAAGAGAGAGAGAGCTGACAAAGAGAAGAGACAGGCGGATGGGCGATCAAGTTTCAGTAGGATTGAGGGCAATTTTGTCATTTTAAAATAGATTTTTTGTATCAACTCTCACCACAAGAGCTTACGGGTAGTTAAATTGGAATGAAAATGTAGCGGTGCATTTTGGTCCATAAAGCAGGATAATGTCCTCAAGGAGGATAATGTCCAAATGAGGTAAACCACAAAGGAACAGAACGAAGTTTGCGCTAAAATAATTGGTCCTTCAAGTGTGTACTTTGTATTATTATTCAATCTTTCAACTCTCTGACTTTTAAGTCCTCAAGTTTTCAACTTGTATCACTTCAATGAAAATCAATGGTTTAAATTGACTAAAGGAGGGGATCACATGGACCTATTGTGACAAATTGCAATGTTAAGGGATCAAAGGGTAACATAAATTACAAACTTCAAGGAAGGTGACACCTGAAGTGTGGTACGTGAGACGCACGTGAGTACATTTGTTGGTTTATTTAAACTCTTATTTTCATTTGGATCCAACCAACACAATTGAAAACTATGAGAACTAAACTGACAAATCACAAAAATAAAAACAAAAGTGAGACAATACACTTTTGAAGGACTATTATCGTAGTTTACCCAATTATTTGATGATGTTTTCTAGCATTCTAAATTGTGTACAGTGCTGGGCGTCAATCCCACTCTTCATTTATCATTTTCAAGTGATCATCTTAGAAATTGAACCACTAGAGTATGACCTAAATGAGAGAAAGTGGCAAGTCAGAAAGGAGATTGTTGATATCATGTTATAGTCTGACGTATTCTTTTCTGGATTACTTTCCTGATCAGCAGAGACCGAGAACCCGGGAGACCAAAGCACGGAATATGCTATTAAAATATGTTGTACTGTACTTCAAAGAGCACACTGCACACATCTCTCATTACAATCTCATTTTCTATTAAGTGCAGGCATGAAGAGGGGACGACAAGAAGGGACTGGGTTCCACAAAGTACATGAAAATTCATGATGGAAACAAATATTTCTTGCACATAATTATCTTTGATTACATTTTAATATTTCCATTTGCCAATATGTAACGAACGAAAAGGACAATCCTTCATCCTGTCAACAAACAAGGCACATATTGGCCTTCTTTCCTCAATGTTAAAATCTAAATAAAAAGACCAGCAATCTGTCTGTTCCATTTTCCATCTTAATCTACAAGCAGAAAACGACGTTCTGTGTCTCCCAGAACAATGTATATACAAATACAAAATGAAGAAAGATGTTGCTCCCACCTAGTCTAAATAAAAAAGGGTAACAATCTTCCTGAGGTTCTTTGCTTCTTGACATGTTTCCATAAGCAATTTGCTATCATGGAAAGCAAAGCAAATAACTTGTTGTACTTGTGAGATGATGTCCATGTTACATAGCCTGCAGTTTCATCAATCACACGAAACATAGAATCGTCTCAAATCAAGGAAGATGTAAAATGATTAGACACTATCAGTCCTAAATTCAATGGGTAGCACAGGTTGGTCCAAATCAGGATCAAATCTGTTTAGAATTTCTCCCGCTACCAGATATTTTTTATATGACGGCAATCTATTAGTATGCCTATATGCTAGGAAGGACGGACACTTCGTCAGGGGTGCCATGACAGTGTCGGACAAGTGACCGTTTAATTTTAATTTTAATTTTTTAAAATGACTGTGTGGTGTAATTTCTTTATTTTTTTTATATTTTTTGCTATGTAACTTATATACTATAAATGTTAATGAATATACTAATGTTTGATGCAAATAGTGAATATTTATTTTGTATTTTAAATATTTGTTAGGTCTTATTATTAATATTATTATAAAATATGCTTTGTTTTTGATATATTATAATTCTGTTATTTTCTAAAAAAAAATATTATTATTATTATAATTAACCGTATCCTTACTGTATCCGTATCCAATACTTTCAAACATTGTCGTATCCCATGTCCATTTCATATCAGATACAACATCTGTATTCTAGTGCAATTTTATGTAAATCCAGAAAGAGACATGCAGCAAAAGAAATTAAATCAGACAATGAAAAACCAGCAAGGAAATAAAGAAAAGCAGCATGTGGTAGGCTGGCTTACAAACCTGCTGGCTTCTATCAATGGAAGACGATCATTGTGAGGCTTCTCTATTACGTTCTTTACCTGCAAATCCAAGAAAGACTACGCGTTATTGTACCTCAAAACACCTTCGGAACTATTATAACCATGAAAAAGTTGGCACTTTTGTTTTTTCTGGCTTTGTACCTTATCCACAATAATTATTTTCAATTTTTCTCTACTGCCGTTACCAGGATTCCTAATCTAAGGAATTGCTAATAGGCATCAGGCTTGTGAGTCAGTCACTTAATTCCATCCTAATAAGTAACCAAATAAAATCCACCCCATACAAAATAGGATAATGTTTCCAAGCATTCCAACCTTCCAAAAGGGCAAAGATCCACCAGCATGGAAAGTCCTTCTTGGCGACTCATCTGGCATTGTTAATTTCTAAGTGAATGGGAAAGAATAGCCATCTAATAACCATATGTCAAACACGTTATCTGCTAACCCTGTCTCTTTGCCAAGAATATCGAATTCAATTTTTGTCTGAAGAGTTAAACCTGCTCCTCAATATATAATAAAAAAATTAGTTGTTAACACTTAATACTACTTGATGTCATGAAGAGTCAACTTTGGGTGCATCTTAACGGTAATTTCAAACAGATGGTTTAAAATACTCAAACTAGGATAAATTTTGTTTTACATCAGTTTCTCAGTAAGTGAAACGTAGCTGTCAGTTTCTAATCAATATCATGGAGCACATGACCAGCCATGGTCGCTAAGAGCCTTTGCCTTGTATTCAAGGTTCCATCTTAGGATGTTTTTTCAAAAAAATTGACCACAAAACCATACTGCTCTGGGTAAAAAAGAAAATGAGGTAAGAGAGGAATGTAAGAAAACAACACATATAGGGTTACTGCTGTCTCCAAGCATTCTTGGTTGTGTTATGTTCTGCACAAATTCTTACTCCAGGTGTCAATAAGTTGTCTCCTCATGCTGTTGACACTATCATATGGTAATAAGTTACCAGTGAGAGGCATGATGGCATTTCTTTTTGTATTTTTTTGCTATGATAGAGTAGAGAGAGGGCTATAACTCATTTGTTGATGTTCCCTTAAAGTGAGAGGCATGACACGCTATCAGAGCTTTCATTCCCTCACGGAAAGGCAAAGAAACAAACAAAACCCCGATGAGATCAAATGGATGAGAATACGAGAAGGGATGATAGGAACGTAAGAGAGCGAGGACTAACGAGGCATCTCCTCCATATGAGTTATTGCCCAGAGGGTAATGACACTATTAACAGATACGACGAAATACATTTGACATCAATTGAACATCATCAGTTGCTTGCTTCAGCAAATTGTGTATATTTTCGTCAAATACCCTTCCCAAGCACCTAAAAGTATTGCTTAATAAATCATTTCCTATGAAGCCCAAAAGCATATCTATAAAAGCACAGCGAAGGCTCCACTTACAAATAAATGTCAAATAAAGATAACATGAGCAATAATCAGTTCTCCTAATGTGGAAAGTTCAATCGGAAAATAGCTTCAGTGACATTTTTTGCACTACCTGGAACACAAATCAAAAGAACAAAGTAATCACATTCTTACTTTAGATAGCAACTCCTGGCTCTCTGGAGGCTGCATTTTCAGACTTTGCGGCAATATTACAGTGAGCAGCTCTTGCCTCTCGGCTCTTAGGGCACCTCTAATAACAGCTGCATTAGTTCCCGATGCTCCCGATGTAAAAATGTGGTTTTTCTGCAAATAAAAAAATAACTTTCAGCCCATTAAGATCTATAAAAATATGATGTATAACATACCGTAGCCACCCAGCCACCGTCTGTCTAATAGGTACTCACAGTTCTATGAGGAAAAGCAGAACAAAGTAAAGCTACAGCTTTTATACCGTTATAACCATTGCATAGCTAAGAATCTCAATTAGTTCTTGATGCATGAAGCCCATATTTCGGGTCCCAAAAAAACCAATAGCTCTTGGACCCTGTTGCTGAATTGCTAGTAACTCCTGCAAAAAGGAATCGTAACAAATATGATCTATGAACACAAATACATATATTCACTTGTTAAAAAAAAAAAACGATGACCATAGTAATTAATTTAAGAAGAGGTTTTAAAGGGAGCTTGCATCGGCATTTAATGCAACAACTTTCACATAAGAGCCCCCCATGGCAGAGCACAGAACCAACAATTATCTATATATATGTAATGACTTATTAGTTAAAAACTTGCCCTCCTACTTTTGCCCAAATAACCTGTTCAAAAACTTAAAACAATTATACAACACAATTTTTTTTCTCTTTTTGATATGAGAATTTTGTTAAGGACAAGAATTGAGAAATAAAGTACACTATCGCGGACAAGATATCCTCAAATAAGAATACAAATTAAGTGAAACACAAAAAAGAAAACTACGAAAAAAAAAAAATTGTCTTCCAGTTTCGTTGAAAATCCATCACAAGCACCCCTCTTAAAATGCCAATCTAACCCTATCGTACTGATATATTCATGTAGTTTCTTCATGATCATCAGCTAGTGGGTCTCGGTCTTTCATTTGTGTTAAGAATAATAGGGTAGTATGTGTAAATTGTTAATAGTAAGAGGGTGTATGTGTAATTATTATTATTGTAGGTTAACTATAAAAACAAGTGATGTATGAGAGCTAGGTTAAGTTTTAACCTCTCTCTTTCTCTCTAATATTGTGTTATGTTAATTCACTCAACTTAACATGGTATCAGAGCCAAAACAATTTTAAATCTAAATATTAAATCAAGGGTTCTTTGTTGTCGTTGTTATGCCTATTATCGTCATTGTCCATGGTTGAGTGTAACGAGGAGATTGATGTTGGTGGTGTCTCGTTCAAGCACTGCGGAGTGGTTGTCTGGTAGTGGTGGTGGCAGTCGCAGTCGACTGGTGGCTGTGGTGGTAGTCGAATTGGTTTAGGTGTGTCGTTTGTGTTGTGTGGCTGCGTGGTGGTGCTGTGTGGCTGCGTGATGGTGCTGCTGGATACCAGGTGCAGTTAATAGTGAGGAGCATTAGGGTTTGCTTGGGAAGAAGACAACCTCCTGGGTCGGGTTTGGGTGGCTGAGTCCAGATCTAAGCCCAGATCTAGTTTTAAAAAAAAAAAAATCCAGAACAACCTGGTCCAAAACCGGTTCAACCCGGTTCAGTCTAGGTGGTTCAGTCCCAGTTTAACCCGGTTCAATAAGATTTACATTGGTTCAGTCCCAGTTCAACAGTCCAGTGGCCATTCCTTGGCCGGTTCAGCAATCCAGTGGCCATTCCTTGGCCGGTTCAGCAGTCCAATGGCCATTCCTTGGCCGGTTCAGCTATCCAGTGGCCATTTCTTGGCCGATTCAGTAGTCCAGTGGCCAAATTCAATCCGATTCAGTCTTCCAAAGAGCTTAGCTTGACCGATTCAATGATCCGGCCCTTCTTTTCAGTCCGGTTCAGTCTTCCAACTTTGTTTTTTTCTCTAGTTTAGCATTGTCACACTTCTTGTTTGCTATTTGCTACACTATTATGGAACTCAAACAAGATACCTGATCCCTTACTCCATCTTTGTCTCCTCCGACTCTTATCAATGGTCCCATGACCTCTGTCAAATTTAATGGGATTAATTACACTTTATAGTCCCGATCTGTTCAAGTTTTTCTTTGAGACAAAAGATTTAAGAAATATCTGGTGAGTTCTAAACCAAAAGAAGACACTCCTGGGTATGATCAGCGGGAACAAGAGGATACTCAGATTATTTCTTTATTGTTGAATAGCATAGAGCCCAATATTAGTTCTTCTCTGCTCTATCCTGATACTACCAAAGAGATATAGGATCACTTGACCACTATGTATTCTGGTATAGGTAATTTTACCCATGCGTATGAGGTGTGCAAGGAGTACTTCCGGTTGGAGCAGGGTACTCTGAGCCTTGCGGATTATTACTCTCATGTTCGGGGAGTTTGTGAGGAGATGAAGACTTATCATCCGTTTACTACTGATGCAGCAGTTTCGCAAAAGCAACATGAGGACCTGAATGTTGTTAGATTTTTGGTAAGATTGAAACCTGAAAATGAGGCTATTCGTTCTCAGACTTTGGGTGGATCTAGTCTTCCATCACTGCTGGAGGTTTTCTCTCGTTTATAGCGTGCTACAGTGTCTACTCCTTCAGTCATTGATCATGGTGTCTCCACTGATCGCTCAGCTCTTGTAGTTCCTAATAGCCATAGTGATGATCATCGAGGTGACCGTGGTAGTCACAGAGGTCGTACGGGTGGTCGTGGAGATCGTAGTGGATCTCGTTCCTGTACTCACTGTGGCCGTGGAGGACACACTGTTGATTTCTGTTGGAATTTACATGAAAAACCTTCTGGTACTGCTAATTAGGCTTCTTATCAGGATAACACCTCTGTTGTTACTTCCATATCTCGATCAGCTCCACTAGACACTGGGTCGATTACTATTACACTAGATCGAGAGGAGTATGCTCAGTTCCTATCCCAGCAACAGGCTGTTTCATCTCCCTCCACTGCTACTTTTGCCCAGTCAGGTACTGCTTCCACCTGTTTATTGTCCTCCACTCGTAGTCCTTGGATCATAGACTTTAGCGCCTCTGACCACATGATTGGTGCATCTGATGTTTTCTCTACTTATCAGTCTGCTACTTTCACACGTAGTATTACTCTTGCTAGTGGTATTTGTTCTAAAGTTTCAAGTCTGGGGACTACTCACTTGAGTCCTGATATGTCCCCATCTTCCGTGTTATTTGTTCATCAATTTCCTTTTAATTTACTTTCCATTAGCAAGATTACTCATTCTTTCAATTATTCTGTAACTTTTTATCCCTCTTATTGTGTCTTTCAGGATCTCAAGACGAAGAGGAAGATTGGTACAGGGCATGAACCTAGTGGCCAATATTACCTTGACTTTGATTCACCTACCCGAGCTCTACAGACCTCGTTGTCTCCTTTTTAATGGCATTGTCGTCTTGGACTTCCCTCTCTCCAAAATCTGAAGCGCCAAGTTCTCAATCTTAGTTTTGTGTCTTCTTTGTCTTGTAAAGCTTGTCAACTTAGTAAACATCACCGTGTCATTTCAGTCTAGAGTCAATAATCGTGTGTCTAGTCCATTTGAATTAGTCCATTCTGATGTATAGGGTCCAATAAATAATATTTCATCTAATAAATATCCTTATTTTATGACATTTGTGGATGACTATTCTCATGTGACTTGATTATTTTTTATGAAAGTTTGGTCTAAATTATTCTCTATATTTGAGACTTTTCGTAAAGAAATAAAAACTCAGTTTGGTTGTCGTATACGTACTTTACGTTCCGATAATGCTCGGAAATATGAATCTGATCCTTTTCAACTTATTTTAGTAAAACTGGCATTATTCATCAGACTTCTTGTGCTTATACCTCTCCACAAAATGGTGTTGCTGAACGCAAGAACCGCCATTTGTTGGAAGTCACCCGTACCCTGTTATTCCAGATGAATGTTCCCCGATATTATTGGAATGATGTTGTTCTTACTGTTTGTCATCTTATTAATCGTATGCCCTCCTCTGTGTTAAATGGACAAAGTCCATATTCTGTCATTTTTCTTGGTAAGCCGTTATTTTTCCTGACTTCTAAAGTTTTTGGTTGTGTCTGTTATGTTCACAATTTGGGTCCTGAATTTGATAAACTTGACTCTCAAGCTACCAAATGTGTATTTCTTAGTTACTCCCGCACGCAAAAGGGATATCGTTGCTACAGTCCTTCTTTGCACCGATACTTTACTAGTGCGGATGTCACATTTGAAGAATCTGTTCTATACTTTCCAACACCATCTCAGCCTTTGGATCTGGACTTTAGCTCCTCTCCTGTACCACCATCTCTTTCCTTATCTTCAGATATTCCGCCACCCACTGTGTTATCTTCTACTTTACCTCTCCGGGTCTACTCTCGCCGTACTCGCCCATCGACTGAGATGCCCGTACCGTCTTCCTTGTCGCCTTCTGATCCTGGAACATCAGGTAATTTAGATTCTTTACCTATTGCTCTTCGCAAAGGAACTCGTTCGTGTGTTACTAATCATCCCATTTCTTATTTTGTTTCATATGATGCCTTGTCTCCTGTCTTCTCCTGTTTTACTTCCCAATTATCTGCTATATCTATTCCTAAGTATTTACAGGATGTATTATCTGATCCAATTTGGAGGAAAGCTATGGAGGAGGAGATGGATGTTTTATATCATAATGGGACTTGGGATCTCGTTCCCTTACTCTCTGGTAAACGAACTATTGATTGTCGTTGGGTGTATACTGTTAAATTTCATTCATATGGTTTTGTGGAGCGTCTCAAAGCCCGACTTGTTGCAAAGAACTTTACTCAGACTTATGGTGTTGATTATGAGGAGACTTTTTCTCCTGTTGCCAAAATTTTCTCTGTTCGTATCTTAATTTTTTTGACTGCTAATCTTGATTGGCCCTTGTTTCAGTTAGATGTCAAGAATGTCTTCTTACATGGTGATTTGGTTGAAGAGGTCTACATGAAGCAGCCACCTGGATTTACTGCTCAGGGGGAGTATGGTAAGAGTGTATGTCGATTCAAAAAAATCTTTGTATAGTTTAAAGTAGTCACCGAGGACATGGTTTGGTAAGTTTTCACATGCAGTTTTAAAATTTGGTCTTCTTCGATGTCAGACAGATCATTCTGTGTTTCATAGGCAGACAGATGCTGGGTATGTCCTATTGGTGGTCTATGTAAATGATATTGTGATTATTGAAAATGATTCTGAGAGGATTGTCAAGTTACAAATTTCTTACAGGATCGATTTCATACTAAGGATTTGAAAAAACTCAGGTATTTCTTGGGTATTAAGGTGGCTCGATCTAAACAGGGTATTTGTTTATCTCAGAGAAAATATGTATTTGACATGCTTGAGGAAGCAGGTTTGCTGGGTGGTAGACCGATTGATGTTCCTATGGATCTGAATCAAAAATTATTGATGGATGATATATTGTTTTAGAATCCGGGTCGATATCGCAGATTGGTTGAGAAGCTTAATTATCTCAATATTACTCGACCACATATTTTCTATGCAGTCAGTATAATAAGTCAGTTCATGGGATGTCCTAGAGTACCACATTGGGAGGCAGTTACTCGTATTCTACGATATCTCAAACGAGCTCTTGGACTTAGACTGTTATATCGAGGTAATGGACATCTTAGAGTGGAAGGTTTTTCGGATGTTGATTGGGCTGACTTTCCTTCTGATCGGAGATCAACCACTGGTTATTGTACTTTCTTAGGAGGTAATGTTATCTCCTGAAAAAGTAAGAAACAACCCGTAGTAGCAAGATCCACGGCTGAAGCTAAGTATAGGGCAATGGCACATACGACAAGTGAGTTGACTTGGCTACTACACTTCCTCCAAGAAATTAGGTTTCCAGTTCAACTTCCTTTACAGTTGTTCTATGACAACCAGCAGCTATCCATATCGCTGTCAATCCTGTGTTTCATGAGAGAACCAAGCATATTGAGGTTGACTGTCACTTTATTCGGGACAAGATCGTAACTGGGGAGATTACAACTCCATTTGTGAAATCTAAAGATTAACTTGCAAATATGCTTACCAAAGTATTGAGTCGTACACGTCTTACAGCTATTTATTCCAAACTTGGATTATATGATATATATAGTCCAACTTGAGGGGGAGTGTTAAAAATAATAGGGTAATATGTATAAATTGTTAATAGTACGAGGGTGTATGTGTAATTATTATTACTGTAGGTTAACTATAAATACAAGTGATGTATGAGGGCTAGGTTAAGTTTTAACCTCTCTCTTTCTCTCTAATATTGTGTTATGTTAATTCACTCAACTTAACAATTTGCAACACATTGTTCAAAACATAGGTTGTAAAAGAGGCTTAGGTATTCAACTATGAAGCACTGATACTTCATTTAGGTCAAAGTATCCGGATATGGTCAGATACTCGAGGATGTATATTGGATACTCACTATAAATATCCAACAATTAATAATGTTAGGAAATAAGATGTGTTGTCAAAATTCTGTGAGGGCACAATGTAATGTATCAACCAAATCCAATTGTCAGGATGCTTATGAAGATGAAGACAATAGTCGAATGAGAATAAGAAATTCAAGCTTCATTGCTACATTCCGAAGTCTTCTTGGAATCTATATTCTTAGGCGAGGTAAGGGACTTTAGATATCTCAATGAGCCGAGAATGGTTTAGATTTAGGTTCAAAATTGGGTTTAGGAAGTTTTGTTAAATCTGTAGCACGAGTCTCGAACTATTATTTGAAAACGTTTTTAAAGCTCCAAAATAAGTTTTTGAAATACTGTAAGAGTCATGGTATGGAACATTATTGAGTAACAAACACCCCTTAATACTCAAAATGTGAAGTAGAGCATTGGTTTTGTTCAAAGAAATCAATGAACACCGCCTCTTAGTACTTAGGTGGTTCAAAAAATTGAAGAAAGCAAAATTCTCAATCCAAGACAAGCGCTCGCCTAGCACTTGAGCGTTCAAGTTAGTGGGCATTAGATAGTTTCGATTCTAGAGGGCACACCCCGTTAAGCACTCTCCCAATGCTTTAGCAATCTTTCAGAATTTTATAGATTTTAGTTTTTTATATAAATTCACACCTATATATTTGGGACGGTCTTTGATGACCATAAGAGTTTTAAAAGAGCTAAAAATTCTAAGAAAACATAAAAAAGAAGAACCCTAGCCTTCCCAACTCAAAAGGCACAAATGTACTTGGTTAATCTAGAGCTTTTCATTGTTGATTCGTGGAATAAAAGAGAAACCCTATAGAACCAACTAAACCTTCAGAGATCAAAGATAATTGGTGGATTCCACAGGTTGAAGAAGGAATCCTTGGCGGATTGTGAATTTGGTTCGTGGAGTGCTTGTGACGCCTCTAAAACCGGGGATCATTTATTAACCGTTGATCATCCGTCAACCCGCAAAAATACCCATAATTGTCGCACAACTAGGCGACAAGTCAATAACATTCTCTTAATCAGAATTATAACCCACATGTTTAACTCGTGTATGTTTTACCATTTGGCCCAATCGAGGTCCACTATGCTATAATTTATACTCATTTGATGTCCATTTATAACCTTAGAACCAAAGAACACATAACTCAAAAGCATGGTAATGCATTCATACAATTTCAGATTTTTGATAAAGCTACCGGTAGGCTTTTATGGTAGGGACCTACCGGTAGGTTTTGTTCACCAGAAAAGTTCTACCGGTAGGTTTGACCTACTGGAAAAGTTCTACCAACAAACTACCGGTAGGTTTGACCTACTAGAAATGTTCTACCGGTAAACTACCAATAGGTTTTGTCTGTGACAACACCTATCCATACAAGATCTATCGGTAGGTTTTTATGGACCTACTGGTAGGTTTTGCCCAAAATGTCTGTTTTACCTGTTTTTTATTTTTCAATCTATTCCAACACGATCCAAAACATGCTTAATAAGGTTTTTCACATAAAACCTAATATATACAAGGTCTATTACAATCAATTTCATACGATTACAAGCCCAAAATATATTTTTCACCAAATTTATACAATGGTTTTACAAAAATGGACTCAAGGCCACAAGTCGACCTTTTCTTTATCTTGGAGGTCCCGAATGAGAGTCCCCCGTCGGTACAAAACCCACATCTAAAATGTGTTCCCGTATAGGGTGAGCCACGCTCAATAGAATAACTCCTAAAGAGGTTACTCCCCAACCTAGATGCATATGAAATGTCACATGCAACATTCAACAAGCATAATCCATTCCATACAAGAATGTCATTCAAGATGGAATTCTGTCATGTCATGTCATGCCATGAAATGAGATAAGACTCACTCATGCACCTTACCCTGAATCTTCACCGACTCCCGCAATACAATGCAATGCTAATGTGTAACAAATCTACCATTACACTTTTTTGGACTTACACCGTAGGAAATGTATAAAACTAGTAGCCGGGTCTTACACCCGAGGAAGAGTCTAGCCTTTCTTGCTATACCCGACACAAGTTTTTCATGCAACCCATGCGACTCTGTTGAATCTTGGTCCAATGGTACCGAACTCACTTATCATCTACCAAATATGGTGTTTGATCCAACATATGCATGCATGCCCACACCCATGATGATGCCCGTGAATGCGAAGTTCCCGTACAAATGCAATGTAATGCGTCATTGCAAGACTATCATCATGTTCAATATGTAATCAATGACATATGAACTATTTTCAAGACATATTATGGATCATTACATCCTAAGCATAAAAAGTCCATAATCTACAAATTGTCAATATATTTTAAGCATATATCGACACTTCATTCAACACAATTTTCAAACATGTTATCAATTAATCATACACTTAACACACTAAACTCATAAAAGCAATAATGTACACATATAACATGCCGATAAATCACATTTCCATGGAATTGCACAAACAACTACCACATCAATTCCAAGCTAGAAATTCATTTTAAACCATTTCTAATACCCATTTCTATCAATTTCACAAGAATTGGTAAGTGATATATAATTCTATCAACCTACCCATTACATATAACATCCTAAGTTAGAAAATAAAACTAAGTAGGAGGGAACCCTACCTCTTGAAACGTAAAACGAAAGGGAGAAAACTTCAAGACACCTCCCTAACCCCAAAAATCCTTGATTTCACAAAATCTTTTCCTTGGATCTTTAGTGAAACCCTTCGTTCTTGGTGCGTTGACGTAGCTCTCGTCGTGGTAACCAACTTTAATTCTTAGTCCAAGTGATTCCGACCGACGAAACTCCCTAAATCACAAAGAAAAAGGTAGAAATTTAGTTTTTCTTCTCTCCCTTCTCTTCTCCTTTTCAACTTGTGAAACCAGACAAGTGGGGAGAGGAAATATCTAAAAAATCAGATATTTAACCCCTATTTATACTTTTTAATTGCGCGGTCCACATCGCACCGCATGTTTCCTACTTCCGAATCCGTTTTTGTCCCGAAACAACTTAATTTTATTCCGATTTAAGTTTAATTTATTTTTATTGAAACTTTCTTTTAATTTTAAGAAAATTTTATAAATTTTATTTTTAGGGACCTTTGTGAGGTCCTTTGTCATCCAATTGTCTCGTAAAACGTAAAAATTTTGATTACCTCAGAATTCGACGAAAATTGACAGGACAGCTCAATTTTACGATACGAATTCAACGGTGAGGTCCATTGCGTCATCCGAGCTCTAGAAAAATACGGATTTTAATCCTGTATTATAATAACAAATTACCATTTTGACCTTTTTTAGAAAAAGTACAAATTTACCCCAGTTTCACAGAGCTAGTCATAAGTGTTCAAGAACTTCTGATGAATTCCATAGTGAAGTGTCGAGACGAGAAAATATCTAACTTAAAGGAATTGGTTGAGGTACAAGTCTTTAAGTCTTGTAACCTACTTTGAAGCTTAGTGAATTAGTTTAGCTAGACTTGGGCCCCATGATTATTTTATCCGGAAGAGTTTTTTTACGTAAAAATTGCTTGGGTTTTAGTCGTCGTTTGTTGTTGCTTTACTTTTCTTCACATGAAATTTTGGATCCTTTGGTTGGTTTGTTGTGCTTAATTGAGGGATTCACATATAGTTGAATGGGTCAATTTGAATTGGGCATTAATTTTTGTAGTGATTACGATAGACCTATTCAACCCCTTCTTGGCTATAAAATACGTCTGATTTCAACGTTGGGCTAGATTTGTGCACTCTGAATACATATCAAATACAAATATCCCATATTCGAAACATATATAGAAGTGGATTTGCAGAGCAATATGTATAAGTTATTCTCTATCATTTCTCCTCGAATTCACATCTAATAACATACATCAAAAAATCCACGTGATTATGAAGACAAGTGGTTTTTTAAGTAGTTTTTACTATCAAATATCAAAGAGACATAAAATAAGTTAATTACACTATACCATTTGGCAACAAGTATTTCTAAGCAAACCAACAAATTAAAGTTTGGTTCTAATTCCTCTAATTAGCTACATTCACAATGTAGATACAACATGATGATATAACAAAGCACAAAAGATACCTGTTTTGAATTGTTATTAAAGAATTTATAAAAAATATTATTTTCAAATATTAGGTTTTGCCTTATCGTATCGTATTGTACCGTATCACGTATGTGTATCCATGCTTCCTAGATATTCAAACACAAGATTCTCTTGAAATTTTTATTTAAGCCCAAAGAAATAGCTACAGAACTGTTCACTCAGCCAGCCATTGGTGATGCAAATAGTGGACCGGCAAGACAACATACCTGTAGATAATCCACATCAGGGACTGGTTTATACTCCGACACCAAAACTGCTCCCGACCCTTCCACAACAGATTGGGCTTGGGTTGGAATCTGAGTGACTTCTTCATCAGACCCAAGCATCTGCATGTCATTCTGGTTTTCACTCCTGAAATCATCGATGTTTTGATCTCTTTTGACATTTCCACAAAGCCTCTATACCAGCACATAAAAAACAGAGGCCCCTGGTAGTAAATCATTAGTGAAAACCAACTGTGCAGATAAAACAGTTATAAAAAAATTGAACAGGATTTGCACGAAAACTGTTGGGTCCTTAAAACAGCAAAATTATGAATTTTCAACCAAGCCATTTGTTTTTGTTATCTATGTCAAAGAAGCTTAAATTGCCAACTTAAGGAAAAATTTCGGCTACTTAAGCTCGCATCTTAAAAAGCAGGAATAAACATGATATGGTAAAATTTTTTGTTTTGGTAAGACACATCAATTTTTAATTATCAGACAAGTCATTACAAAACCAAATCAAAGGTGGTCAAAGAGTCCAATACAATGACAGGGCATCTAAAATATCCATAAAATTAATCAAACTAAAGCCAAACAATACTTTCCAGCTTTTCTTAACACAAAAGAAAGAACTACATTCAAACTCCTTAGATGTTGAGGCCCAAAAAGAGCCCAAAAAATAAAGTCTATCCCATAATACCGTTCACACTTATCTTCAAAAATTCTCGCATTCGTTTCCATCCAAATCACCCACAATGCAACTAACAAGCACTATGCCAAATGGTTTTCCAATTTCTATTTCCCCAAAACCCCATCATCCAAACAATACATAGATGGCATGTCCCTTGGTGCAGCCCAAGAAAGGACCACAAGGTCAAAAAACTTATTCCATAAATCACGCATCAAAGAACAATGCAAAAATAACTGATCCCCACCCTCACCATTGCGATCGAAGACAATAATTAGGTATCCTCTTTTTAAGGTATTGGACTAGGACTAATCTTCTCCTGAGCAATTATCAATGCACAAACTAGAACTTTTATAGGCATGTTTGTCCTCCAAATCTTCAATGATAGATGGCAATAAAGGGTCATCAATTAAAAATTCAAAGAAAGATTTACAATGAAAAACACCTGTTAATGTGACATTATTAAGCATCAAAAGAAGAATCCTCAACTTCGAACATTCCATATCATTAAGGCTCCTACGAAAACCAAAATCCCACGAAATTGAATTAGAATATGACCAAATCATAGATCCCAGCCAAGTATCCTGATAACAAGGAACCACAATATAAGTGTGGAAATAGAGTAACAAAAGAAGACTCTTATCCTCCCAAAACTACACTCTTGTTCCATCTCCCACAATTAACTTAACTTTCTGAGAAAAGCAAGGTAACCCCTCATAAATGACCTTTCACAAACTCCAGAAAATACCTTTTCCACGTCATTAGAATCTCACTCATTAGCTAGTAACCCATACTTGCTCCTAATAATGGCATGCCATAGTGGATCTTGCTCCGAAAGGAACCTCAACGCCATTTCCAACCAAGGTTACATTACTTTTCATTAAATTCTCAATCAAAAGCCCTCCCTTATCTTTTGGCCTAATCACCACCTCCCAACCAATAGATCCTTCATTCACTCTCCCACCCCTCCCCAAAACAAATTCCTCATTAAACTTTCGATTTCCTTAGCCAACATAACATCCATTTTAAAAAGAAACATGAAATAGATCGGAATGCTAGATAAGACAAAGTAAATCAAAGTTAGTCTACACGTTTAGAAATAAAAGTTTTATTCCACCAATTCAATCTCCTTCCAACTTTCTCCACAATGGATTGCCAAGCAAGGGAAGTCCTAAGGGACTTTAGGGGCCAAGCACCCTGTCTCCATAACCAACCTACCACCTTCTTGGGGCTAAAATTAATGCCCATGATAATAGCATTTTTCCATTTTAACCTTAAGTCCAAAGATTACACCAAACACATCAACAATCAACTTTAAGTTTCTTGATTTCTGCACTTCGCCCAAAGAAAATAATATAGTATCATCAGCAAATTGCAAATGAGATACTATAATCATTTCCTGCCCTATCACAAATCTTTACACCAAATTACATCTCTCTACCTTTTCCATCAACCTATTCCACTCATCACCAAAGTGAACAAAAATGGTGATAGAGGATCGCCCGGTTTGAGCCACTTATATGCCTTAAATCTTCCCCCAAGTTTCCCATACATAATAACTGAGAAATTCATCGACTCCAAACAACCCCAATCCATATTGTCAAAAACTTTCTCAAAATCTATCTTCAACACAAAACCCTTCTTCCCTTGTCACCTATACTCATAAACAATCTCATTAGCAATAAGTGCCACATCTATAATTTGTCTCCACCTCACAAAAGCCCCTGACATTTTTGAGATCGTGTCACTCAAGCACTCCCTAATCCTAATAAAAAAAACTTTACCAATAATCCTATACAGACGGCCTAAAATCCTTCAATTCCATGGAATAAAATTTCTTTGGGATGAGACATATATATGTCGCATTTGTTACTCCATTGATCACCCCCTTATGAAAAACTCCTCGAAGACCCTTATCAAATCATCCTTGACCTTATCCCAGCAAATTTGATAAATAGTCATATTGCATCCCTTTGGGCCTAGAGTAATTTCTCTACTATACTCAAAAACAACTCCCCTTACTTCCTCCATCTCAAAAGGTCTCTCCATCATCCTGCTATCCTTTCATTACTCCACTCAAAACCCCTCACAGTAGGGTCTAGAACCATCATGAACTAAGTATTACTCAACCAAAAAACAAATAATCTTCCTCTCAATTATATCCTCATCCTCAATTATCAAACCATCATTATGCACCAATTTATCGATGAACTTCGTAACCCTATTACTATTCGCCACTCTATGAAAAAAAATTTGTACTGTTCTCACCTTCTTTTAGCCATTTCACCATTGATTTCTGTCTTTGAAGCTAATCTCTTCTTTAAAAACTACATTCTCAAATTTATTCATAAATTCTCTTCTCTCTCTTTTCAAACCATCATCCAAATCCTGTTCTACTTCATTCTTATTTATCATCAATCCTATCCAAAATGAACAGTTTCACTTCACAAACATCCTCAAACTCCTTTTTATTCCACACTTTTAATTTTTGTTTTATAAACTCAACCTTTTTCGTAAATCTAAACCCTTCCTAGCCTTGAACCCATCCCTGTTCCCACCACTCCCTAACATGGTTCAAAGTATTTTGGCCTATACCGATACGAGTTGGTCAATTTAGTACCTTCCGAGATGATAATATTACACAAAATGTGTAAACCTCAAGTCTCGCACAACTCTGCGGAGTTGTCCAAGTTTTATCTGAGTCGTCAAATTATCATCTTCGAATCGGTCGATATGGCTCCACGATGCCACTATATAACATGAATTACTCGTCATATTCAACATTTTCTTTTAGGTCGTATACCGATACCATGCCACTCAAAGCTCTCTGAGTTGATAGCTAATACCACAACCGTGAACTGTGCTCCCTAAACCTTACAAGAACACATAAGTATCGTATAACTAGCTAAATAGAAGTAATCTTAGAACTCTCAACAAATTTATTATTTTTATTATTTTCAAGGGATATTAAAGTTTTTGAAATTTAGGTTTTTGTCACACTTAAGTCGATGCACAGCAAATTGTCAATGCCTTAACTTCTTTCATAACCTCATGCAAATGACCATTACTTCTTTATTGTTTTACCAATTTTTTCATTTCTCTGTACTTCTTATTTATTTCACAAATTGAGACGTATATTCAGTAATGCCAAATTTGACAAACATGCCACTAAATACTTAAGGTTACTATGTCTCTATTGACATAAAGCAAACTTTTACATAGCTCGGAGAGCTTAAAATTAATAATTCATCCTTACACATTTGCAAACATAGGAAACACTTGAAAGCAAGAAAGATCATCTTGTCATTTGGGATGTGATGTCTCAATCTAAAATTAAGTGAGTTCTTGCATTAGAAACCTAAAAGCTACAAATATCTATTTACTTGGCATATGGTTTTAGATTCCCCATCAAGCATAATAGTTCATGGCATCTAGTGATCAAAAGCAAATAAGGGAGTCATGATAATGGGTTAGATTCTAGTGCGAGTGAGAGAGAGGTTGTTCTCTGCATCCTTAGAAATTCATTTCTCAACAATTGTTCCTTTTTTCACAAAACTTTAAGAAGGTTATTGATAATGGACAGAAGATTCTCTTTCCAAAGATGATTGGAGGTGGGGTGGGGGTGGGTCTTTGTTCGTATCCTTGTTTTTTGGTTTATATTAGTTTTCTAGATCTCATAACTCACACATTGCTAGTATGCTAACCTTAATTTCCTCCATCATTGGTTGGAACTTTAAATTCTTTAGAAACTTGAGAGATAAAAAAGTGGATGAATTAACCTCTCTTCTGTGTATTCTCGACAACATTGTTTTGAGACAAGATATCTTGGATAGAAGAAGATGGACCATTTCTTCTTCGGCCGAGTATTCTTGCTAATCTTTTTTTAATTGTTTGATCTATAAGTCATCTCTTCCATTTTGATCATTCTTTGGTTTGGAAGAGAAGACACCTTTGAAGGTACATATTGTTTGCATGGTTGATTGCATATAAGAAACTAACTACAAGTGAATTGCTTCAAAAAGTGAGGTCGGCAATTCTCTTCAACCACAGTGGTGCATCCTTACTAAGAAAGAAGCGCGTGCATGGATCGTTGGTTCCTTCATATGCTTTTGTCTCGAAGTTGTGGAATATGTTCGTGTTGTCATTCGGATCCCTTGGGTGGTTCCAAGAAGCTGTGATTTGGTGCTTATGATGAATTTGGATGGCTTTATGAGTGAATTTTTTAGGAAAATGAGGTTTCTTGGGAAGTTATTTAGGCTAAAATCTCTTTCATAGCATCTCTTTGGGTGTCCACATCAAACCACTTTGAAGGGACTCCTTTAGTTTTAAAGCTCATTGGGCTTATGTGTGCGAATTGCAGAGTCACTTGATTTCTTCATCTTCTTATTGTTGTTTTGTTTTGAAATTGTTTAGGCTTTCCTTTTTTTCTTCCTTTCTGTACCATCGAGGACTCCTTGTCCTTTGATGTCCTATTTTCCTTTTATTGACATTAAGTATACTCTATTGTTTTCTATAAAAAATGTAAGACCAACTAATATGGAAAAGTGTCCATACGTACATAATAACAACTTATTTTGGATAAAATGTCTCTTCAAACTAACTTTTCATTGGATTCTTCACCTTTTTGACTAAAAATGATTAATTGCATAGACCAAAGAAACCAAACCCATAGCATAGCAAAACTAAACTACATTATATAAATCAGGCTTACAATGGCAAACATAGGTAATGATGCTTCATTGGGAGAAATGATTGCTATTTTTAAGCCTCTAAAGCTGCATTAAATTGTTAAAATCTCCTTGTAAGAAAAATAAAATCTACGATGGGAATAAAAAAAGAGAAAATACACAATGAGAATTTCCAGACCACTTCCATCATTTGAAAACGTGAGTTTCAAGGATCTTTTACCCAACAAAAAAACGATTATAAGAAATATATTGTATCGGATTCTATCATAGGGATTCAAGAGTATATATATCATAAACAAAATGGAGAGGTTAATGAAAGCTACTAAGAATTGATTATATGATTTATTAATTCTAACTCAAGGTTAGAGATTGAGAATGAATACTTGGAAGATAAAGAAAATTATTGTAACCCTGTTTCAATATGTTGAGAGGATTAAAGTATTATTATGTGTAAATACTAGGTTGTAATAAGTATACCACATAGAAGGTATACTCGTCCTTTGTATGATTACGAGAAAATTATAAATACAAGATGTTTCTGAGAGTTAAGTTATGTTTTGGATCACTCTCCGTCTTTTTCTAATATTGTGTTAATTCTCTAAACATAAAATGGTATCAAAACAAGTTGAATCCTAAATTTGATCCGAGATTTTTTTTTTTTTATCAAGGATTTTTTCTAAGAACTTCATCTTCTTCTTCCTTTTCTTTCTTTTTCTTGTTTTCCACTCGAAATTGTTGACTCGGTCATAATTCCCACGACCATGGTCTAGGTTTGTGGGTGAAGGTTTAATGTCTAAAATAGTGTAGTTGTGTTGTGGAGATCAATCTTGATCTGTTGTAGTAGTGATGTCGTGTCGTCAGAGGTCTGTTGTGGTGGTGTTGCCAAAGGTCTCCTGTTTCGGCGTGGTATAGCTACACTGTGGTGGTGGCGTTGCATTGTCGTGGTGGTGCTAGTCATAAGAGGTCTACCGTTGTGGTGGTGGTGCTGGTCATCGGATGTCTACCATTGTGGCATGGTTGTGGTAGTGGTGTTGCATCGTCGTCGTTCTGCTGGTCCTCAGAGGTCCGCTGTGGTTGTGGTTGTGGTGTTGCTTGTGCTGGTGTGAGGCACCGTTGGAACCTAGGGTTTCATTGAAACCCTCACAATGGAGAAGAAAGGTTCCCGGGTTCGTATCGGGTCTTCTTCACCACGGGCTTAAATAATTTCCAAAGCCAGTCTGTTGCAATTAATCCTGGTTGCTTGTAGTTGAGCCCAGTCCATTGCTATTAAGCCTCTGCACCAGGCACAACCAATCAGGTGAATCAAGCCCATTCTGCACCAAGCCCGCAGACTAGCCCAACCAACCAGGTGGATCAAGCCCAGTCTGCAGTTCAGACCAGTTCAAGTGGTGGTTCATGCCGGTTCAGATTGATTCAGTCTAGTTCAGATAGGTTCAGTTCAGTTCACCTCCTTCCAGGACGGTTCAAGTCCGACTCAGGTCAGTCTAGGCCAGCTCAGGCCTTGTTCAGTCCGGTTCACCCCTTTTCTGCCTGGTTTCAGCTGGTCTTGTCCTTTACCAGCCATATTTCAGCCGGTTCAGCCTGTTTCAGGCCAGTTCAGCTTGGGTTTCTATACGGCTCAGCAGCTTCTATTAAGGTCTTGCCTCTATTGAGGTCTCTTACTGCTTTTGTTCTTATTTGAGTGCTCCTACTATTTTCCTACTACTATGGAACCCAAGCAAGACACTACCACCACTACCTCCCGTATCACAATATTGCCACCGACCTCTTCCATGGCCCTCTTTCATGGACCCATGACTTCCATTAAGCTCAATAGGACTAATTATGTTTTATGGTCACAATCGGTTCTGGTGTTTTTTAGGGGCAAAGGTTTTAAAAAATAGAGCTAATCTCAACTTGCACCCCGAAAGATCACTCAAATCTCAATTTGCATTTTCAAAGTTTAAAATATTAATTTACACCTTAAAAGACATAGATTCGTATTAATGTACACCTGGAGTTAACTCTGTTCATTTTGTCGTTAAAAAAATTTGGATTAATTATAAATTGTACCCCTCAAAATTTAAATATTTCATATTTATGATCCAAAAAGAATTCAATCATTAATGCTCGTTAAATAACCATCAATTGTATCGTGTCATAACATCTTCATGTCGTGTTCAAGTCAATAAAAAGATTTTTTTTTAATTTTAAAAAAATTTATAAAATACCTATTTTTTGCCTATAAATTAAAGTTAGATACGAATAACATAACTGTAGATAGAAAATAAATATTTAACGAGGATTATAAGAAAAAAATAAGTATTTTTTAAATTTTAAAAATATTAAATAATATTATATAAATTGTTGTAAACGTGAAATATATGACACAACGCAATTCATTCAACACAAAAATATTTTTTGTGCTAAAAATATTTTTTCATTAACTCAAACATGACACGAAGATATTATAACATCATACAATTGAGAACTATTTAACAAACATTGATGGATTAAATTTTTTTTGGATTATAAATGTGAAATATTTAAAATTTGAGGGATACAAATTATAATTAACCCAAATTTTTTTAATGGAAAAATAGATGGCAATTAGTCTTAGGTGCACATTGATATGAATTTATATATTTCAGGGTATAAATTAATATTTTTAAACTTTGAAGGTACAAATTGATATTCAAATGATCTTTCAGGGTGCAAGTTAAGATTCACCCTAAAAAATATTTAATGAATCCTAAAACCAAGAATGATACTCCTGGTTTTGATCAGTGGGAACAGGAGGATGCTCAGATTATCTCCTTACTATTGAATAGTATTGAGTCCAGTATTAACTCTACCTTGCTCTATCTTGACATGGCCAAATAAATTTGAGATCACTTAGCCATCATTTATTCTAGCACCGGTAATTTTACGCATGCTTATGAGGTGTACGAGCAGCATTTTCGCCTGAAGTAGGGTACTCTTAGTTTCGCGAATTATTATTCTCACGTTAAAGGAGTTTGTAAGGAATTGAAACAAGATAACTTGTTCACGACGAATGCAGCGGGTCGGCAAAAGTAGTATAAGGATTTGAATGTTGTTTATTTTTTGATGGATTTGAAACCCGAATGAGTCTATTTGCTCTCAAATTTTGGGTGGCTCCAGTTTACCATCTCTCCTTGAGGTTTTTTCACACTTACTGCATGCTACCTTGTCTACTAGCTCTTTTTACATTGATCATGGCTTGCCATTGAGCGCTTAGCTCTTGTTGTTCCTACTGGCCATAGTGATAACTCTTAAGGTAGCCAAGGCAATCGTTATGGTAGTGGAAGTCGGGGAGGCCGTACTGGAGGTCATGGAGGTCGATCTGAGTCTCGTTCATACACTCATTGTGGTCGTGGAGGTCACACTATTGATTGTTGTTGGGACTTATATGGCAAACCTTCTGGTGCTACTAATCAGATCTCCTATCACAATGACACTTCCTCTCTACTTGCTTCAAGCTCACGGTCGTGGTAGTGGAAGTCGGAGAGGCCGTACTGGAGGTCGTGGAGGTCGATCTGAGTCTCGTTCATACACTCATTATGGTCGTGGAGGTCACACTATTGATTGTTGTTGGGACTTATATGGCAAACCTTCTAGCACTACTCATTAGATCTCTTATCACGATGACACTTCCTCTCTACTTGCTCCAGGCTCACGGGCAATTCCGTCTGACTTTGACTCTGACTCTAAGTTAGTTACTATCACACGAGAGGAGTATGTTCAATTCATGTCTTAGCAACAGTCTACTCCATCTTCTTCCACTGCTATTTTTACCCAGACAGGTATTGTTTCCACTTGTTTACTGTCCTCCACCCACAGTCCTTGGATCATAGACTCTAGCGCTTCTGACCACATGATTGGTTCGTCTAATGTCTTTTCTACTTACCATTTTTTTCCTTCTCCACATATTGTTACACTTGCTATTGGTACTTCTTCTAAAGTTACAAGTTTAGGGACTACTCAATTGAGTCATGATATGTCCTTATCCTCCATTTTATTTATCCCTCAGCTTTCTTTTAATTTACTTTCCATTAGCAAGATTACGTGATCTTTCAATTGTTCAATAACCCTTTATCCTTCTTATTGTGTTTCAGGATCTCTAGATGAAGAGGAAGATTAGTACGGGACATGAAGTCGGTGGCCTCTATTACTTTAACCGTGCTTTTGCAATCAACTTTTATCTTTTAAACTTCATCTATTTCTTGCACTTCTTATTCTTGATATTATTCAAGTTCAATTTAGAAGTTTAGGTGTCTGACAAACATCACACAACATATGCACCCAACACACACTCTCAGACACCCACACACACACTCTCCCTAATATTGTGATTTCTATACTCTTTTTTTTAAATTCAAATTTGGGGTTTTCTATCACAAATGTTAGTCAGCCCCTTAGTTTTCTATAAATCCATGACGTTTGATTTATGAGATTTATGCATGTTGTGTATAAAACATGAGCCACGATAAAATTATTATTACTCTAATAATTGTTGGGTTGCCCGTCAAAGACTCAAACATAAAAACTAGTAAGTAAACTTACTATTTGATCTTGATCAAAAAAAAAAAAAAAAACCTTACTCTTTGATATGATTTGTCAATCTGGGTTTGAAATTAATTTTTTTTTTGTGGTTGAATATGTTGGGCTTCAAAGTGCATGTGGCGTGTATTTAAATTAGTGTGAATCTTTATTTTTCAGAGATTTCGAATAGACTGTGTTAGGCATAATGATTGTGATATATTTTGAATTGGGTTGTCTTAATTTTTTGAATTATGATCGTATGGCCTCTCTCGCTCTCCCAAATAGATTATGTCCCACTATTCCTAATGCAGTCAAATATCTACCTTTCACATGCTATTAAAAATTGATTTTTTTATGTTTTGTTTCAAAACTTCGAAGAAATATGCAACTGATATATTAACTTTGAATTTCTTTGGTCATTCATAGGGAGTCTTAAAACCAAATTAAAGTTCATACTTTTGGCAATGGAAGGAATTGGATTTTAGTAGATTAGTTGGGAAGTCGCATTCGTCAGTGAGATTTCCTTGTGCTTTGTTTTTACTCCATGGTACAAGCTTTTCATACCCAGTATGAATAGAATGTTTCAAGCAATAACTATGACATATGATTGTATTTATACTTGAAAGTGCATACACTTAATGTGTACATTAGAAAAGCTTTCACTACTTGGAATATTTGGCAAATACTACTTTCTACAGTAGTACCTAAATTTGATCATTCTTTATTGATATCTTATTAATTTAGTTTTGATCCACTAGCATAGTGTGTTTCCCTTTTACCCATTGATATCTTTGCTTCTATGTAAATGGGTTATGGTTGTTTTCATGTAGAGGAGTTATAGTTGTTCCATGAATCTGTACAAATGATGCCACCATTTAATACTTTTTTTTATTTTTTGATTTGTAATTTTTTTTCATTACAATGTCGGTGTCTTAAGGATGTAGTTTAGACTTTCATCTTAGTAGGTATCTATGTTCAACACTTGATTTTTTTGCGTCTACAATTAACATTCTATTTTTTAAAATTGCACAGTGCCTTGAGACATGGGTTATCGCTAGTTATTCAATAGCACAAGTTATCCCCAATTACACAAAGCCTATAATTTATAGGCTTCGCACACTAGATCCAAATAAGGAAATTAATTATAAAACCCCAAAATTAAAGAAAGTATTTATAAGTCGTTCATTGTAAAATGATGTTGAACCAAACTCCTAAGCCCTAATCTTTAAAGAAAATGGTGCTAAAACCAATGTTTGAAAGCTAAAAAATGTGAACGAATTCTTAAGTCACCTAAACAAAGCCTATTTGTTTCGTACTCTTATCGCTCCAAAACTTTGTTAACTACTACAATTCATTCCAACTTCTTTCTTCCCCGAAGTCCGATATTACCACTAATGGTGATCATCTAAAAAACATTGTGGAAGTTAAGAGAAAAAAGTACACCATGCAAATAGAACTCCTAGCTACCTTAGTCTCGTTGATAAACTTTATCGATAGTGACACCATAGACCTAGGAATGACCCCACTTTCATTGAGTTCGATAGGTTTATGGATAGGGTAGGGCTACCCCTATTTTTTTGTCCCATCATTGGCCAAAAGAATTTTTTTCTTCAAAAGAAGTGTCTAATGAAAGCTGCCCAAGCAACCTGAGCCCAACTGATATGCAATCTATTTACAGACATCTTTCTTCTACATCCTACAAAAAGTCATGAGCTGGTAAACTCAAGTAAAACAGGCAATTTTCTATGAACTTTTTTCATTGCTGTTGCTTTTTATAAATCAAGGGTTATATGAAATTTCAATTGGGTACATCATTACAACTAAAATAACACAAGAAAACAAGCACCAATTTCTAATTTGCGGATAAGAAGGTTTTTTATCCTAGTAATATAGGTCCCATGCTTTCTAAATTAACAGTATGACTGTGTATTGCTATCAGTGCTTGTCATTTTTGTCAATGGCATGCCTATATCCTCTGTTAATTTTAAATCCTAAATTGTTCAGAATTAGCGAGATAGTTGCCCTGACCATGCTCATGTGAGAATGCCACCTACAAGGAATATGAAGTTGTTACAATGAATAGTAGAAAGCAGCTCCAAAAGCAAAAGTCAATGATTCCAGGAATATTTTTATGAATAGACCATGGGAGACCAGTAATGGACAAGGTTTTTATGAACCATTAAAGTAATATGAGTAACCTATTAACTATGGGCTACATGTTGAAACAATGCCATTAAAACCCAAGCAAATTACAGGATACTGCAAATATTTTGGTGTTGCTACTTTTTATAAACTTGTGGCACTTCCTAGAATCCAAAAACAACAAGATAAAACCTAATTTCGTAACAGATATAGAAAGGATGGAGAACGAAAGGAGAAGCATCTGTATTCAACCTATATCATTTGAATGCAAAAGTCCACTTACAGGTTACATCTGCACGAGGGTACACATTCATCAATAAACAGGATGAACAACATCAAACCACCCTTTATTTCAAAGGACTACATTTCAACATCCAAATAAGAACTCTCACCTTTTGAAAATATGTAAAGCAATAACTTCATTAAATTTATTTAGATTAAATAGGCAGACAAAATCAAACATAAATTGCTGTGGCAGTATTAAAGAAGTATGCAAATATATTGTGAACATAGATGTGAACAAAAACTCATTGAATATATTTTTAGTGGATAAAACTTCGCTGTCACCTATTTCATGTATAATAATCTCAAAATCGTTCTCCACATTCCTACTATTCTGTCACTACCAATCTTCTTCACCGCATATATTAATATTTGGCATGTTATAGGCACAACATGTCAATTGGACGTGATAACAAGCACAAGGAAATTTCAACACCAAAACAAGAAAATAATCCCAATCAGAAAAAGCATCCAAGAACAATAAAGCAAAACAAGTTACTTGAAATCAAACTGACCGTAATTCCTCGTTGATTCCAAAAAAATCAAAAGAGATTTGTTAAAATAAAAACGAAAAAGCAAAGCTGCCCAAAAATCCAAAGAAAAACAAATTCGAGGATCCCCATTAAGAGCATTGAGTCAATATTAGAATAAAAAGTCGATTTGATACAAACAGCTCCAACAAAAACAAAACGGAGGAACCAAAACAAACACATGTTACAATACTTGGCACGAAAAACAGAGCAAAGTCCAATATATCATATACCGAGCTCAAATCCGAAAACTCGCCCCTCAAACACCTAAATGGTATAGGACATAATCAAAATGAATGGCGTCGACCCAAATGATTGGGACATAAGGTTTGGTTTGGTTAAACACCTAAATGTACGATACCCAGGTCTCCAATCTCCCTTATGCCTCCCAACAAGATGCCCACGCCTCACAGAAACACATTATATATACAAATATGCATGCGTAGAGGCGTAGAGAGATAATTCTCCTATTATATATATATATATATAGAGAGAGAGAGAGAGAGAACGTACCGTCTGTGTTGAACAGAGATTGGAGAGGCTCCGGAGAAGACTATTTCGTCCAGCGCATCTTCTATAAGAGCAAGAGGAATAAGAGAGAGAATAGAACTTGTTAAAGGGACTCCAAGGGGTAGCAGAGGGAAGGAATTTGGAAGAATTTGAGGGGCAAGAAGCATGGGGAAGAGGCAATAATAGTAGCCTCAAAGAGGGTGTTGTCATTCTTTCTTACTGGTACTGCCTCTATTACTCCTATTCACTCAGTTCCAACTGATTCGGGCAGCCTTGCCTTCGCTCCCCTTTCTTCTTCAAACCCCTTTTGCTGTTTCTCTTTCTTGGTTACCCTTTCTGTTGTACAGGGAAAGGGACGACTGAGAAAGAAGATAGGGGTGGATTTTGAGAGAAAAAAAAATGCTACATAAAATAGGAAAGGCCGTGTATTTTCATTTCGTTTATGCTCCTTTTCAACTTTTCATTTACCCAAAAGGAAAAGAGTAAAAAGTAAATGAACTTTTCCTTTGGTTCACCTCTATGATCGTCCATTTTCATTTCGTTTGTGTTCCTCTTCAACTTTTCATTTACCCAAAAAAAAAAACAAAAGCGTAGAAAGTAAATGAACTTTTCCTTTGTTTTACACTTATGATCGCATCGCATGTTGGATACTTTGACGATTAGTCACCCAAGAGAATTCATTGATGCCTATAGCGAATTTGAAACTAGAATTGATAATCGAGTTAAGTTATTTAAATTTGATTTGAATTTAACTCGAGTTTGATTTATATTTTTAAACGAGTGAAACTTGAATAATTTTTTAAATTTATTTAAAAGGCTCGACTTTAATTGTTAGAGTTTGACTCAAATTCTTCAAATATTTATTTCTTATTTATTTAGTATTAATTTATAATTAGAATTTTAATGGGTTTAAGATTGTTGACCCATAAATTATTCTAGTTAGTTTTGAGTAGTTTAATTAAAATTATTATAAGATTGGTATTATTAATTTTTTAGTAAGTTTAAATCTCTTTAATATTTAAAGTCTTTATTTCATCTTTATTTTTAAAGTCTTTAATAATATTCCGTTGCCTTTTGCTGGGGCATCATCTTTTTAGACTCTCTTTGGTTTTGTTTTTTTTTTTTTTGGGAACGTGAAGCTTTAACGTTGTGTTCTTTTGCTTCATCTTTCTTCTTTAATTTTTTCTTTGATTAAATAATTGTGTGTGAAAAATTATTTTGAGTGCTTAATATTATTTTAAGATCCTACATCTGACATCAGAACCTATTTTAGAGATGACAAACATGAACGAGTTCGTTCATTACCCGGTTGGAAAATTTGACGGTAGGTCAAATTTTTAATATTGGAAAACACAGATGAAGTTGATTTTCAAGGTCATGGATTTTTTAGATATTATGACAAATGAGTTCACAGATCTCAGAGATCTAGAATTCACACAAAAGCCCAAAAAGATGAATTGACAAATAATCGAAAAAAAAGACAATAAAGTATTGATATATACCTATGAAGCAATTGATTCATCAATTTATGATAAGACTGCTTATATTTCGACGGCAAAGGCGATATGGGATGTCTTAATTAATTGTTATATTTTAACAAGATAAAGTGAAAAAGGTTCGGTTGCAGACTCTCTACACAGACAGTTTGAGCTTCTTCAGATGAAAAAATCAGAGAGTATATCTGATTATATTTCGTCGACGTTGGTTATTGTCAATCAAATGAAAGTCAATAGCGATGATGTGAAGGATCTCCAGGTTATGGAGAAAATTCTTCGGACCTTATTAATGAGGTTCGAGTGTATTGTCATAGCTATTATGGAGTCAAATGATCTTTGATTCTCTGACAATTGATGACTGGATGGGTTCCCTGCAAGGCATGAACAAAGATTGAATGAAAAAGACTAAGATTTTAGAAGAAGAAGTCTTGTAGACTCATACGAGTTTCAAGAAGGAGAATTATTAGTCTCATAACAAATTCTAATCAAATCAGAGGTAAGCATTCAATTAACCAAGGTACGTGGCAAAACAAATTTGGTGGAGAAAAATACAAAGGTAATAATAAGGGTGAATAATATGATAAATCCAAAATCAAGTGCCACAATTGTGAAAAAGTATGGCACTATAAAAGGGAGTGCATCAGATTAAGAAGACCCAACAATAAGAATTATAATGCTAAAATTGATGAGGGCAATGATGATAATTGAGAGGCTTTGTTTTTGGTTGATAGTGCATGATCAAATCTAATAATATGTCTAAAAGTTTTTTGGGCAGAAGCTGTTGCTTATATTGTTTATGTTTTGAACAGGTCCCTATTAGAAGTTTCAAGGGAAAAACTCCATATGATATTTGGAGTGGTCAAAAGCCTGAAATTTTGCATTTGAGGGTGTTTTGTTGTATTGCAGATGCCAATGTTCCAGATCTACTCAGGAAAAGCTTGAGGATAAGGCTAAAAAGTGTATTTTTCCTGGGTACAAGTTTAGTTACAAATGAGTACAAACTTTATAATCTCATCACAGAAAAAGTGATTATTAGTAGGGATGTCGCTTTTGATGAGCAATGTGTTTGAGATTGGTTCCAAAAGGAAGACAAGTCAGCCACACTTGTTCTTTTTAATGTTGATGATTCAGTTTGTGATCAGTCAGTTGTACAGTCCCCTAGTTATTCAATCCTTGCTGCTAGAGTCATCGAGGCGATCACAGCGTAAACGACACATGCCAGCTAGATTGGAGGATTATGTGATTGGCACTAACAGTGATCATTTAGATGAGGATTTGATAAAATTTTCTTTATATGTAGATTGTGATCCTATTTCTTTTAGCGATGTCTTTTGGGAGAAACATTGGATGAATGCAATAGATGAAGAAATTCATGTCATTGAAAAAAAATAATACATGGGAGCTTATTTCTCTTCCCAAGGGAAAGAAAACTATTAGAGTTAAACGGGTGTACAAGACCAAATATAAGCCAAATGGAGAGGTGGATCGCTTCAAAGCAAGGTTAGTAGCCATGAGTTACAAATAAAAATCAAGTATTGATTATCTTGAGGTTTTTGCTCCTGTTACTAGGCTTCATACTATTCGTATGATTATTTCTTCTGATGCTAATAATTTTTGAAAGATTTTTCAAATTAGATGTGAAATCTACTTTCTTGAATGGTGTCCTTAAGGATGAAGTTTATGTTAAGTAGCCTGCTGATTATGTGAATAAAGGGGAGAAAAACAAAGTCTATAGGTTGAAAAAGGCTTTGTATGGGCTTAAACAAGCCCCCTAGAGCTTGGTATACTCGAATTAATTTTTATTTTGTGGAGAATGGTTTTTAGAGATGTTCCTATGAAGACACTTTGTATGTCAAAACTAATTCCCATGAAAATATTATTATTGTGTGTTTGTATGTGGATGATCTTATTTTTACAAGAAATAATCTAAAAATAATTGAGAAATTCAAGGAGGCAATGATTTCTCAATTTGAGATGACTGATACGAGTTTGATGTCCTATTTTCTTGGGATTGAGGTTAATCAGATAGACAATTGGAGTTTTATTTTCCAACAGAAATATGCTAGGGATATCCTTAAATGATTAAAAATAGATTCTTGTAATCCTATTTTGACTCCTGTTGAAGAAAGATTGAAATTAAGTAAAGATGAGAATGATGAGTTGGTGAATCCCACAAATTTCAAACGATTGATGGAAAGTTTACATTATTTAACTTCCACTAGACCTAATATTGTTTTTGGAGTTTGGCTCATTAGTAGATACATGGAGTCTTCACTTGAATCTCACTTACAAGTAGCTAAAAAGATTTTGAGGTATGTTAAAAGTACCTAGAGTGATGGTATTTTTTATTCTTCTACTAGTTCTTGTGAACATGTAGGGTATACAGATAGTGACTAGGGAGATGATGTGGAAAAAGTCAAAAGTACTTCAGGGTATTATTTTCATATTGGTTCAAAAAAATTTCCTGGTCTTCGAAAAAACAACAAATTGTTGCTTTTTCTACCACTGAAGCAGAGCATAATGTAACCACCAGTTGTGCTACCCAAGCAATGTGATTGCGTCATATGCTTAGTTTTTTGCAGCATGCATAGAAAATTCCTTCAAAAGATTTTCTATGATAACAAGTTAGCAATTGCTATGTCAAAAGATCCCGTTTTTCATGGGAGGACCAAACATATTCATGTGAAGTACCATTATGTTCGTGATTTGGTTATTGATAGCGAGATTGATATCTTGCATTGTTGATCTGAGGATCAAATTGTAAATATTTTTACCGAGCCGCTTAAATCAAATGCATTCATGAAATTGAAGTGGATGATGGGGATGATCAAGATTGAAGAGTTTGGTTCAAGGGAGGCTGTTGGAGTTTGACCCAAACGCTCCAAGTATTTTATTCTTTATTTATTTAGTATTAATTTACGATAAGAGTTTTAATGGGTTTAAGAATGTTGACCCATAAATTATTCTAGTTAGTTTTGAGTAGTTTAATTAAAGTTATAATAGGACTGGTGTTATTAGTTTTTTAATAGGTTTAGATCTCTTTAATATTTAAAGTCTTTACTTATAAATGTAATATGTATTGGCAGGAGTTTTTGAATAGAAGTTTATTTTTTTTTTTGTTGCCTTTTGCTGCAAGCCTTCGGCATCATTTTTTTTGATTCTCTTTGGTTTTGTTTTTTTTTTTTTTGAACGTGAAGCTTTAGCATTGTGTTCTTTTGCTTCATCTTTCTTCTTTAATTTTTCCTTTGATTAAATAATCGTGTGTGTGAGATTATTTTGAGTGCTTAATATTATTTTATGATCCTATACGAATTCGTAAAGTTTGGCTCGTTTATATGTAAAAATAGTCAAGTTACTTGAACTCGGCTCAGGTTTGGCTTATTTTAGGCTTGACTCGGGTTCAACTCATTTTCTAAACAAGTCGAGCTTGAATAAATTTTTAAGCTCGTTTAAAAAAAGCATGCTCAACAAGTTTGACTTGAACTTGTAAAGTTTGACTCAATTATCAGTTCTACCTAAGACCAACAATCTTGATTTTTTTTATTTGGATTTTTTTAAGAATTCTTTTTATATTTTGGTCAAACCATATGGCGATGCTTTCCCTTTTGATAATAGTAGCATACCATCTCTTAAATTTTACAAAGCATAACACATTTTTGTCTAAGCGTAAAACTAATTACATCATTTATAAAAATGCTACCAAAAAAAACTCTCTTGTTCAAATTCAACTTTATCTTTACCATAAAAAAATGTTTAAAATACTGAAAGTGCCCTTCATATTCCTAATCAAAATAAAATAATAGAATTTTCAAATATAAACCAGTTTCTATTTCAACAATTACCTACCTATATTCTTTTTTTTTTTGCTATTGGAGAAGAAGTTACAGGGAAAATAGAAGACAAGAGTAAACTAAATCATATTCTAGCGTCCTACTCTTCTCTTCTATTTCTAGGGATTATAAGAGAGGCTTTATCTTTTATTATGTAATTTTTTACTAAGTAAGGGAGGTCTTCTAGCAGCAATCTTCCATTGAACTGTCTTGATAAGCCCCATTTTGCCAGATGGTGAGCTACCATATTCACACTCCCACATGTGTGTCATCGTCAATTCATTGTTTTGCTGGAGAAGAAACTTCAGATCTTGGATGATTGCTTCAATGGACCAATGAGCTTTATAATTACATAGCATTGTCGCATGAATTATCGGTTGTGAATCTCCCTTAATCGAAACATAACTCCATTTTTCTTCATTGGCCCAAATGTCTCCCATTCGTGCTGCTAAACCTTCAAAAATCATTGAATCATTTACCACTTCAGTTTCTATCCTTGCCCCAATGACCGTACCTTTATGGTTCCTGGCTATTGCTGTAATACATGAGTTGTATTGTCCAATTACAGCATCAATGTTAATCTTAATTTCACCTTTGTTTGGGGGGCTCCATTCCATTCCTGGTGTTCCACTTCAATGTTTGGGATTGATGGGGGGTTATTATCTGGGAGCTTCACCTCCTTGAATTCATTGAACACTTGCATAACTTCTTGTTGAATAATATATGGGAGTGATTTTCCTTGTTGAAACTGCACTTTATTTCTCCATTTCCAATTAGTGGCAGCAAGGATGGATGTGAAGAGGATGAGTTGTGGCTTTAAGGAGGACTGAACACCAAAAATTAGGGTGGGATTAAGGATGTTGTGCAACGAATCCTGAATGGTAAAGTGCGTAAAGGTGTTGGTTTTCAATCTCTATGTAGTGAACCAAATCATTCTGGACTAGGATATAATTCATGGGGACTCTAGAAGCCAAAAGTGCTTTGGTAGGGATGTTTTCTGCTGCCATTCTCCAAAGCATCATGAAGGGGCTAATCCTCATGGTTACACGTGTTAAAACATTAAATGGGCTCACAAGAGATCGACAAGACTGATCACGTGAGGAGGAAGTCATCCACCCAGTCATTTAATTCGAGCCAAACAGAATAAAGGATTCGGCAAGAAGATTAAAGAGTTCGGTTCTCACACTTAGCTAGCTCATGAATCCGTTCAGCAAAGCCAGGAAAGTGCTCGGCTTGTACCAAGCCAAATTCTCTAGAATGCGCGGTTTGTACCAAACTGAGTTTCCAAATAGTTCGGCAAATGTTAATCAAGCTCGGCATTCGGAATGCCCGAGCAGTTCGCAGTGGTAGAAGGAAAGTTAAAGACTTGCCTAATACTTAGGCAATCAGATAAACAAAATCAACGAGATTGAAGATACGATGAAAAATTTTTGGAGAAGCATTAGAAACCTTCCAAAACTCAAATACTGAATGAAAGGAAGGTGTGCCACCTTGAACCTAAAATCGTGGAAACCCTAAGGGGATAATGATCTATAAAAAGTAGAAGAGACCAAGGTGAAAGGTACGCTGAACTCTCCTTGTCTTGGTGTAATTCTTCTCACTTCATTACTGACTTAAGCATCGGAGTGCCTTCGATCGAAGCACTTCGATCTTGGGTAGTTTGTTCGTTTTGCAGGAAGAAGATTTGGAGATAGTTCAAAATTCTTTTCCAGAAAGTTACATCATGAATTAAGTGTTAGAGGTATTATCAATTTTTTGCCTCTACATTTTGGCGCCGTCTGTGGGAAATTTAGTTTCTCAACTTTCAGAACAAAAAACTGCAATGTCAAGACTAAGGAGCACAATTGGATCACCCCGTAGCCAGCTTTGCCTTGGGGAATTCTGATACTGCGCCTCTTCCTTCTAATAGCAACGCAAGGTTACATGCTGTTGAAAGCCCTGCCAGAATCCATGAGGATGACGAAATATCTTCTGCAAGTTTCAAGCCGTCGGAGAACCAAATCAAGGATCATGGTAAATCCCTCCGTACCGAGGGGGAGAATTGTTCCTTGGCAAAGTTGGTCTAGTCTTTGCAGGGATGACTTGATGCCCATGATAAGCTGTTCAAGAAATCTTACGCCAGGGAGAAGGATCTAATTAAAGAAAACGAGGAGTTAAGAACCAAGTTGAAAGAGATAACCAGAAGGGAGAAGCAAGCGAGAGAGGAGCGGCATCCGAGCCCAAGAAGGAAGTCTAGCAAAACTAAGATTGTCGATAAAGTGTACCTACAGAAGAAGCCTCGAGTCTAGGAGGAGGACACTTGGAAGCAGTATATCAATGAAAAGCTCAACAATCGTTTGAAGAGACCTAAGCAGAGGTCAGCAAGAGACCTGGCTAGAAGAGCAACAGGGGAGTACGGGGGTGGGTTGGAGTCATCCCCGTTCACTGCTTGGGTCGAAAAGGCAAGAATCACGAGCAAGTTCATCGTTCCGAACTTTAAGCTGTACGACGAAAAAACTAACCCAGTCTCACATATCAGACACTATCGACAACTTATGACTATTCACCCAAGAAACGAGCCTTTGTTTTGCACTATTTTTCCCAGCAGTCTTGGAGAGTCAGCCATGAAATGGTTTGACAGTTTACCAAAGGGAACAATTGAGGGATGGTCTCAATTGGCTGAGCTGTTCACGGCTCGGTTCATCACTAGCAGTAAATAGCCGAAAGACGTCGGGGCTCTACTTACATTAAAGAAGAAAAATAACGAAAGCTTGCGCGAATATGCCCATCGCTATTGGGAGACTATGAACAAAGTTGAAGGTTGCAATCTAGAGATAGCTGTGGCGTCTTTTAAGATTGGGTTACCAAAAGAAAACACTCTATACCAATCCCTCACAAGAAGACTGCTATCGATCTAGAAGAATTAATGGCTAGAATTGAAAAATACGCCAAGGTGGACGATGACTTAACTAGAGAGGTGGTAAAGGAACATCCGAGCAAAAGATAGTTCGGCAAGGACAAGCAAATCGAGTTCAACAGAGAGGCTGGAAAGAAGTATGAAAAGGAAGGATACCCCAAAAGTTCCCTTTTCTTGAGATAAATACGCTATTTAAAGAGCTGATTTACAAGGTGCTGAATCAGATCAAGGGAAAGCCGTTCTTCAAGTGGCCGTACAAACTAATGGGCGATCCCTAAAAAAGGAATCCCAACTTTAGGTGCTAACATCATAGGGACTTTGGCCACATGACTGAGAATTGCCGATCTCTCAAGCAACATTTGGAGGAACTTGTCTAGGTTGGACATCTGGCAGAATTTGTCGAAAGCAGGCAAAAACCTAAAGAGGGAAATGCCGAGCAGGAAGGGAACCAAAATACATCAGTTGGAGTAATTGACGTGATCCATGCTGCCACCAACCCCTAGATGTCCACAAACAACTTTGCTCAGGCTTACATTCAAAAAGCGTCCAAAGAAAGAGAGGTATACGAGCTAAGAATGACCCCAGAAGTCACCAGCAAAAGAATAAAGATTGAGGATAGAGCCGAAGCGATTTGTTTCACCGAGCAGGATTTGGTTAGTATTCGCCAGCCGCACAATGATGCCCTCGTCATCACGCTTCGGATTGCAAATTTTGATGTAAGGAGGGTCCTGATCGATCCAGGGAGTTCCTCAGAAATTATGTATACGGATTTGTTTGAAAAGTTTGGACTTAAGCAGGAAGACCTCAAGCCTTCTAATACACCACTTATTAGCTTTAGTGGTAAGACAGTTCTTCCAAAAGGAAAGATCACCTTGCCTGTAAAAATGGGGCCAGTATGCTGATTGAGTTCCTTGTAGTGGATATACTCTCGGCTTACAACGTGATAATGGGACGTACTTGGTTGCACGAGATGAAGGCAGTACCTTCAACTTACCATCAAATGCTCAGATTCCCATCGTCTGATGAAATAGTCAATATCTGAGGAGACCAGGTCTGCTCCAGAACTTGCTTATTGGCTTCTATCAAATTCAACAATCAACATTTGACAGTCGGGTCAAAACTGAGGACCTAGCTGTCAAAGGAAGTCCTAAAGTACCTTTAGGCGAAGAAAAGGAGGTAGCAGACCGGACAATAGAAGGCCTGACTGGAGTACCTCTAGAAAAGGACGGAGATCCAGAAAAATATTTTTTGATAGGATCAGCTCTTTGTGCCGAATGGAAGGCCGAACTAATCACCTTACTACAAGAGTATGCCGATGTGTTTGCATGGAGTACTACTGACATGCTCGGTGTATCACCCGAGGTTGCCTGTCATGATTTGAACATCGATCCAAGCTTCAAACTAGTTAAGCAAAAACTCAAAAGATCAGCAATCCAGCATCTAGAGGCAGTAAAAGAGGAAGTGGTGTGTTTGTTGGAATCTAAAACCATCAAGGAGGTAAAATACCCGACCCGGCTATCAAACACTGTCGTGGTAAAGAAGAAAAATGAAAAATGGAGAGTTTGTGTTGACTTCATTGATCTAAATAAAACATGTCCAAAAGACAGTTTCCCCCTGCCAAAGATAGATCAGTTGGTGGATGTAACAGCGGGGCACGAGCAAATGAGTTTTCTAGACGCTAATAGGGGGTACCATTAAATCCCCTTTACCGAGAAGATCAAGAAAAGACTGCTTTCATAACATCAGAAGGAACGTACTACTACAGGGTAATGTCCTTTGGATTGAAGAATGCTGGGACCACTTATCAAAGGTTAGTAACTAAAATGTTTTCGCATATGATTGGTAGAACTGTAGAAGTTTACATTGATGATATGGTAGTTAAAAGTCGAATGGTCGTGGATCACTGTGCCGACCTAAGGGAGACATTCAACGTTTTACGAAAATATAATATGAAGTTAAATGCTTCTAAGTGTGCTTTCGGGGTCAGCTCGGAAAAATTCTTAGGATTTTTGGTTACTCACCATGGAATAGAGGTGAATCCCGACCAGGTAAAGGCTGTAGCCGAACTACAGTCACCTCGGACAGTGAAGGAGGTACAACGACTGACAGGTATGGCAGCAACTCTTGGGGGGTTCATATCCAGAGCATCAGACAAATGCAGACCCTTCTTTCAATCAATCAAAGGAAAGAAGGGGGCACTTTGGAGCCAGGAATGCGAGGAAGCACTTACAAAACTGAAGGTGTACTTGGCTACCCCACCAATTCTATTAACCCCTACTCCCGAGGAAAAACTTTACCTCTACCTAGCGGTATCGGACCACGCTGTGAATGGAGTATTAATGAGGAATGACGAGGCAAAATTGAAATCTGTTTACTATGTGAGCAAGATGCTCTTAGATGCAGAATCAAGATACACCCTGCTGGAGAAGCTTGATTAACCCTAATTAAGGCATAATTTAATAGGTAAATTGTGTTAGTTGAATAAAGTTAAACTAGTCAAAATAAATCAAATTAGAATTAGTGTGTGAATAAAGGATAATGCATTAATTGTTGTTCTTTTCAGGATTTTGTGCGTCAAAGCTACAAACTACTGGGGAGCCAATTGCATTAAAGCTACAAACTACTGGAGTGCCAATTATCAAAGCTCAAAACAAAGGAGGATCAAAGATTTTCAAGTCCACCTAACAAGATTTTCAAGTCCACCTAACAAGATTCAAAGTCACCTAACAAGATTTTCAAGTCCACCTAACAAGACTCTTCAAGTCCACCTAACAAGATTCAAGGCCACCTAACAAGACTTTCACCCTCCCTTGTTGCCTATAAATACCACCCCTTAGGACTTGTAAAGCATTCATCTTTTGGGAGTGGAAAACCCTCCAAAAGTATTATTGCTTTCCTTATTGCTTATAGCTTTCTTTAAGTATTGCTTTCTTTTATTGTATTCTTGCTTCCTTTTAATTTATTGCTTTCTTTTACTTTAAGTATTGCTTTCTTTTATTGTGTTATTGCTCTTTTACTTCCATTGCTTGAGCTTCCTTCTTCCCTTAGAGGAGTGAAACTCTTCCACTTTTCTAGAGCTTTACCAAAGCCGTGAAGGGTGGAACGTGATTCACTCATTCTTTGTCGAAGATCGGTTCCTTGTGTAAAATGTGTTACCTTGTAACTCCTCTACTTGGAGGGATGAGCATCACTCACTTTTCTAGTTTTAACAAAGCCATGAAGAGTGAGTAGTTTCTCATCCAATCTTTAGTAAGAGGTGGTTATCCGAAAGTTAAATTTATGCAATTCGTTTATGCTTAGCTTTAGTCTTTATTTTTTCATAATGTCTTCTCATCATATTGTTGTCTTTATTTTAAGCATGAATAGCTAAATCTCTTAGTTGGCAAAACCAAGAGGAACCTCCACTTGGGTATACCATTTCAACTCATTCTCCTCCCCTCTTTCAGAGTTCAATGGTTCAGTTTGACTGGGTTGAGGGTGGATAACTTGGTGAGTCTTTGATATTCCGTAGGCCTAGTCACGGTTTATGCTTAGATACTCACCAATCTTACCCCTAGCTTCCCACGAATCAATCGTTCATTCATGCTCTATTGGAGGAGGGTTTCGAGTTGAGACGGTATTCCTATTGGAGTGACCTCTTGGATTTGCCAACATTCGTTTATCATTTTACTAGCATCAAAACAACTTCACCAAACAACTTCCAACAATCAAAGATTTTACACTTTCTTTCTCCCAAAATCACCTCCCCTCGGTTTACTTCCTTCCCCGTGGAAACGACCTTGGAATACCACCAAGTAAAACACGATCTGCGAAAGTCTCCTTGCGCTTGGGGAGCACTTTTGTTCACACATACTCACATTTGAAATCTCATTCATCCACCATTCCGTTGCCCTTTCTTTTGACATCATCCCTAGGAGAGTGACACTCCCCTTTATTCATATACTATACATGCTAAAAGGTGATGTTTATAGGTTAGGAAACAACAAGGAAATTTGTCAAGCATTTTTGACGCTGTTGCCGGGGAAGGCAAGTGTCAAACCAAGAAGGTGATTTTTGGAGGACGGAGGTAAGTCCCATGATCTTCATCATGGGCTGAGGTACGTTGTTCCGTGTATATAATCTTGTTTGTGTATAACTTTATTTATATATATTTTGTTTTATGTGGAGGCGGAACGACCGAAACCGACTTGTTAGACAAAATTTGGCCCCTACCATGAATATTGACCAAGAACAACCCGAGGATGCGGGTGACAATTTTGACAATATAGGTGCAAATCCAAATGTCCAAAGGGGAGCAAATCCAAATGTCCAAAGGGGTGGGGGACCACAAGAACCCCAAATACCTAATCCGAGAATGAATTTTTCCCCTCCCGTGAATGAGGGGAATAATTTTCAAATGGATCCCCCGGTGAGGTCAATGAGAGATTTCCTACAACCAACACGAAGCACCACACCATCATGCATCCTCCTTTCGGTCCAAGCTCATCTTTTCATAGTTAAGCCAGGGATGTTGCAACTAATTCCCACGTTCAACGGATTTGAAACTCAGAGCCCCTATTCACACATAAGAGATTTTGAGGAAATGGTTGCAACCTTCCTCCCCAATCATGGGATAGAAGAGAAAGCTAGAATGAAATTGTTTCCCTTTTCCCTAAAAGACAAGGCAAAAATGTGGCTTATTTCCTTAAGGCCTCGAACCATCACATCGTGGAGCCAAATGATTTCTGAGTTTTTGAACAAATTCTTTCCGGTGCATAAAACCACTGCCTTAAAAAAAAATTCAAAACTTTTCGGAAAAGCCTAATGAGCAATTCTATCAATGTTGGGAGAGGTACAAGGAATTGCTACAATCCCTTCCACATCATGGCTTTGAACCATGGCAATTGGTGAGTTTCTTTTATGAAGGAATCACACCGGGCCATCGACAGTTCATTGACATGATGTGTAATGAGGAGTTTTTGAACAAAGACCCTGGTGAGGCCTTAGATTACTTTGATACATTGGCACAAAATGCACAATCATGGGACATTACAGATCCCACTGATGTACCAAGGTCTTCTCCTCAAAAGACTGGCCAAACTCAAGGGGGAGGGATTTATGATTTAAGAGACCGGGAAGACTTGTTTTCAAAAATTGCTAAATTGTCAAGGAAAGTTGAGAGTCTTGAAGTCAATAAGAGACACGAGGTGTCTAATGTGTCACGAATCGAGGAGGGTTGTTCAATTTGCGAATGTATGGAGCATTCCCTATCGGATTGCCCAAACATTCCGACCCTTAAAGAAGCGTACCATGAACAAGTCCATGCATTCAACCAAACGAGGCAATCATTTTCTCCCAATTCAAATACTTACAATCCGGGTTGGAGTAATCACCCAAATTTTAGTTGGAGAAATGAAAACCCATTCCTCATGGTTCAAGTGCATATGCATCTCCCATGCCTCCCAAGCAAAACCAATACCATGGCCAAGGGCAAGCATCTAGCTCTCAATACCCCCGGACCAATCCACAAGGGTATTTGTCAAACCCACTACCACATATTTTTCACCAAATCCACCTCCACAAAGTTTTTCTCAAGGATCGTCCAATCCATCCACATACCAATCTCCTCACAAAAGGAATTTGGAGGATATGGTCCATTCCTTCATTCAAAGCCAAACCGCCATCAATAACCAAAATGCCACAACCATCAATGATGTAAGAGCCCAACTCACAAAGTTGACAAACTCCATAGGGCATCTCAACAAGAAAAGGGGAAGTTCCCCGCTCAACCACAAGAGAACCCTAGGGGTCAACACCTTGTTGAGTCATCAAAACCTTCTAAAGAGAGTTGCGAGCAACTCAAAGCTGTCACCACCCTCCGCAGTGGCAAAGAAATTGACAAAACCATTTTGCCAACGGTCTCACCCAAGACCACATTTCCAAAAGAAAAAGATCTCTTGGATGACTTCGACAAGAGTGAGGTGGTGAAAAGAAAAAAGAGAGGTTGTTGAGAAAGGAAAATTAATTGATGATTGTGTGTTTATTCCTCCCTTGCCTGTCCCTTTCCCAAGTCATTTGAAGCCACCTATCAAGGTGGCTAATTATGCTGATATTTTGGAAATGTTTAAGCAGGTGAAGATTAACATTCCACTCCTCAACGCCATCAAGCAAATTCATCATGTGCTAAGATTTTGAAGGACTTATGCACGGTGAAGAGAAACTGAATGTCCACAAGAAAGTATTCCTCACCGAGCAAGTGAGCTCAATTTTGAGGACTAACACTCCTCCCAAATTCAAAGACCCCTGGTTGTCCAACCATAGCCATCACCATTGAAATTATCGAGTGGAGCAAGCACTCCTCGATTTGGGGCAAGTGTGAATCTTCTTCTTACTCGGTGAAACAGCTGCAGCTAGAGGAGTTGAAGCCCACCTCAATCACACTTCAATTGGCGGATCGTAGTATCCGTACACCAAGGGAGTAGTTGAGGATGTCTTAGTTCAAATTGATAAATTTTACTTCCCTGTCGATTTCATTGTGCTTGATACACATCCTGTTGCAAACTCTTAGCTCCAAATTCCCGTATACTTGGAGACCCTTCCTTGCTACATCTAATGCTGTGAATAAATTGCAGGAACAGTCTAATGAAGTTGGCATTTGGAATATGACAATGGAGCACAATGTATTCAACTTGGCAAAGCAACGGGTGATGATGAGGAAGTAAGTAAGGTCCAATAGAATCGACACTTTGGTTGAGGAGCACTTAGAGCTGGAGGGGATATTGAAATTTAAGGAAGAAAGAATTGTGGATCTTGAGAATTATGATGAACAAGAGGAGGTAGAAGATTTGAAAGGGATGGAAAGGTGGATCCCTACATTCGAAGAGTTACCCCATCGAGAAAATTTTTCGTCAGATGAACAAAAGCCCAACTTGGAGTTGAAGCCCTTGCCCACCCATTTGAAGTACGCCTATCTTGGGAAGGTGAAACATTTTCGGTGGTCATTAGCTCTACATTAAACATGGAACAAGAAAAGAACTCTTGGAGGTGTTGAGAAAACATAAAGGAGCAATTGGGTGGACCATTGCGGATATCAAGGGGATAAGCCCCTCATTTGCACCCACCGCATATATCTTGAGGAGGATTCCAAACCTTCTCA
>CAUOFW020001711.1:0-74251 GCA_963454935.2 Ilex paraguariensis
AAACCCGAGCTCCCACGACATATGTGATGTCATGCTCTGCATGGGCCACTCCATGCCCACACCATTGAGATATACTCCATGAATTTCTATTTATTACCTTGTCTTTATGAGGTAGGTAATTTATGGACTTCCACAACGGACTACCAAACTGACACGATTCTGAGGACATCCCACCTCTGGCTCCGCATATGCATCTCACTTTTATGGACTCGTTACACACTGGATATCGTGTAACCGATAAATTGGGTCTTGCACCCGAAAAAGAATTTAGTCCTTCTTGCTATACCTCGACAAATTATTATGCATATTCCCATGAGACTTAACCGGAATTAGTCCAATTCCCAAGCCCCGCCCACTCACCTATATGATAAGTGATCAACCCATGCACAAACACCCACTATCACTAATGCATCATGGATGTTGTGTTAAACCCATGCACATGCCATGTATGCCCAGAAACAATTTAAATTGCCTTATAATCTCAAATACAAAAGAAATGCATATATTTAGTATCATAGCATTTCATCAACATGTAATATGTATCAAATTACACACTCACACCACATAGCAATATGTTTATTAATTAAATTAACATAATTTCACATAGCAACAAATTCATTAATTTCAATGAACATAAGCACAATTGACCATACTAGTCACTTGCTAATTTATCCATTTAATATACGTATAAATTCATACCCATATACATACAATAAATCAATTAAACTTGATATGTCATAAATTCCTCAAGGCCATGTTAATTTACAATTATCATGTTTTAAGCCACTAGTTCTAACACATAACAAATTAATCATAATAGGGCTCCATAAATTAAAGGATTAACTATAAATCCTACACTTAACCCAACTCACATAACACACTAGTTTGAAATTAATACCCAATAGAAGGGAAACCCACCTTGTATTTGAAGCTTTAAACCCTCAAAATGCAAGGTAAAATGGTGATGAAACCTCCTTGAAGTAGTCAGGGAAACACGAGCAAATACCTGAAGGAGTGAGCCAAACAACTCAAAACTGAGTTGACCCAGCTACTGTCCAAAAAAATCTGGGCAGCAAAACGTGAAGGAATATGGGCGATCTTGGTGTCAATGGATAGGCCTCGATGTAGAGCCCGATCAAATTTTAACAGTCGGATTGAAAGATAAAATTGAATGGAGATGAAGAGGATTGAAAACTTTTAGTTTTTTCCTCTATCTCACTTTCTCTCACGCCTTCTGTCATCCCGGGCAAAAAGGGAAGACCAAGTCTTACTTCTTTTTTTTCTCAAATGCTTGGTGTAGAGGTTGTCATGTGTCTCTTTTTAATTGGCTTGAAATATCTCAAAATCAATCACAATTTGAAATGTGTCAATTGTAGAGACTAACTACTTTAATGGGTCCCGCAAATAAAAATTTAGTTGTTGGAATTGTAATCACATAACCCGATCACCTATTTCGCCTGCGTGATTTTTTTTTACTATCTCATAATTTAATAAAATTTATACACCCAACTCATTTTCACGAGGTAAATTTAATGGTGAAATCTGTTTCATCATTTGAATTCTAAAAAAATTTGAGTTTTCAACTCATATTATATCGACTAATTATCGTTTTTTCCTTTATAATTAAGTTTTAAATTTTTTAATTTTACAAAATATACCGATTTCTATCAATCATATAACAATTGTGTATGTTAAATCATATTGGTTAGTACTCGAGATAAATAAGAATGAATACAGTCATAACACAATGTGACTTGACTTGATTTGATTAATTTTTTATTTTAACTAGACCAATATAACGGTCAACTAACGAATTTCAATGCGAAGTGACTTGATTGATTGAAATATCATTAGATCCTTCTATTGCTTTTTTATATTAATAAAAATTAAAAAATTTCCTTATCTATGATTACAGTCAACATAATTTTCCTTTGCTCAAAGTTCTAGGGACAAAATTGAGACTTGCACATTAATAGCATGCAACTCTTTTTTAAAAATGAGGTATGCACGTGCAGATGAATGTATTTGAAAGTAACAAACTTTCTATGAGTTTTATTTATAAGGTGGTTGAAGGAGGAGGAGATAAGATCACCCCAATCCCCACTACATACATCCTTAATTATTCCTACTAAAGAAAAACTAGAAACTGCCAACCCGAGCTAAACTCTTATTCAAAGAATGCCATCCACACTTTGGCACATAAGATTGACCTTTTAAAGTTCATCCACTACTTTTGAGAGGCAAGATACCACGTAAAGAGGGCCAATAGGTAAGGATCTTCTTGATGCCACCAGTAATGTTGTCCTCTGTGGTGCCGGAAGCAAAGTTGATGCGCGCGTAGTAATCTCCTTTGAATAGGTATGCCTCATCAGTATTGTGCAAAGCAAACGCTGCATCAATTCCACTTTCAAAGATGGTGTTTTTCAAACTAGGAAAGCCTCGATTGGTGAGATCGATGGAGATGAGGTGGGAATCATAATCGTAGTTTATAAGAGCATATTGATTGTCTTTGAAGAGGTAAGCTTCGTAGTTTTTTGTTGACTCAAACGCGGCATCTACGCCATTTTCAAACACCGTCCCTTTGAAGAAGGGGAACATTGCAGTGATGGTCATCGGTCCTTTGATTATCCTGTCATTTGTGGTGTGTGGTGCGTAGTTAATTTGTGCACAGAGATTCCCAGAGAAGATGAACGCTTGATCCATATGATGAGACCCAAAAGCACAATCTATTCCAGGTTCTGCGAAGGCTGTGCCCTTAAGGGATGGATAACCAGCTCCGATAAGATGCGGTCCAACCAAGACCTTGTCGTCTGTCGTGCCTGGAGCATAGTTCACTAGCACATACTCGTTCTTCACAAAAAAATAGGCTTCATTTATACGAGACGAACGAAATGCAGCATCTATGTGCGCCATTTTCTTCTCTCACCTGCCCAATTAATTTAAAAGTGAAGTAAATCATTACGCTCATTAGTACTAATCACCCAAAAAAATCTGAATGTTATTTTTGATAATATCCAACTCATACAAGGTTAGTGTAAGACATAAATAAAGGTACTTGCGTTGCATATTTTTTATTGGAATTAATCATTCATATTACTAGGATAACATGAAAGCAAAAAAAACATAATTGCAAATCCATTTAGAGATTTTTAGAAATTACTAGTCAGCGCAAGGAAAACCTTAACAGAGGCTAAGAGAATGTTCTCAAAAATCCCCTATTGATAATTAAGAACATAAACTAATACCATAATCTCAAAAAACTTGAGCATGCTCCAACACTTTTTCTTTTTAACACAACAACAGACTCTTGTTCACTGAAATTTGCATGTCACCATATATATATATATACCAAAACCATGCTATGTTCTTGCATCAAATAACCAACATGATAAAACTTCAGCACAGAGTCACTAACCACAAGAGCTTAACACTAACATCAACAAGAGAAAATAACGTAAAACTCAATCACCTTAACCGAAGTAAAACCGAACAGAATTTGATTGATGGTCGATGAGGAAACCTGAGGGACTAGGGGTATATATAGTGGTTAAGCCTTGGCCACAAAAGATTAGGTTTTTCATGCATCACATCATGATTCATATACGTAAGTCCAAAACTGCTCCACCACAATCTCGTGACTTGAGTGAGGCCTAGGGAGAAAACCGGTGCTTTTAGTTTAAGCGAATTTTCACACATATTGGCCCCTCCACCAAAACACAAATCTTTCCCCTTGAAGTGATAAATGGGTACAAAGCCAATTAAGAATGTAAATGTTATTCTCTTGCTTAGTAAAATAATATTTTGTTGCCATTATAAAGTTTTCTTGTTAAAGTAGAAAGTCATAAAATAATATTGCATTTCAAAGTTTCCAAAAATCTTAATCTATACTATTTATAAATGTTAGCATTTGCAAAAAAAATTTGATTTTCTATTTTATCTCTAATTATTATAATAAAATTAATTATACCCACCTATATACTTCAATCTATTTTTTGTTTTTTTTTTCACTTATTTTTTTTAACTTGTTTTAGACTTTTTTTTATAAAGACTAATTAAATTTTTAGTGGCAAGATTTAGTTTGCGGTTAACAATGTTGCCACTAAGTATACATATATAGTGGCAAAAAATTATTGTTGCTGCTAAAGATAAGTTGTGAATTTAATTAGTGATAATTTTAATGTTGTAGTAAAAGATTATCAATAATTCATCACTAATTTAGTAGCACCAAAATTTAATGTTAATAAAAAAATATTTAGTGACAAGAATTTAGATTTAGCCACCGGTTATCTTCAATTTTAGTGACAATAGTTTTTTCTCGTGTAAATTTGTCTTCTTATCCTATTTTCAGCCGCAGTCTGTCTATTGTAGCTGAATGTCATAATTTTAGTATAACAAATTGAGTTGAAACGACGTTGTCTTCTTGAAGTACAAACCCCCACCCTCTGCAACCTCATTTCGTCTTCTCTCTTTGCTCAATCCCTTCAACCTCACTTTGTCTTCTCTCTGCTTTCTCTACCACACAAATGCCCCTCTACAACTGCTCTGTTACTTCACTCTCCGATTTCTGCCTCTCTCCTAGACAAACAGACACTCAACCGAATCCACTTCCTTAGTTGTGAGCTCAACACACACTATATTGCAGAAACACACATACTGAATTGTATGAACACATAGTAACCGCACACACAAACAAATAAAAATTTAATAATTCTATAATATATAATTAGATGTGTAAATTATGTCTAAAAGAGTGGGAGAAATACCTAAATAAATGACAGATTAAGTACTCAAAAACTTATACAATAAATCAACAATTAAAATATGGATTAATTATTCAGAACCTAATTTATTATTTAATTTAATTACACATATAATTATATTTTTTATAAAAATAACATTATTTAAATTTATTTACATGCAACGCACGTCGTGCATTGTTAGTAATAAAATAATAAAAGAACTCTTTCATCAATCCAACACTCGATTAGTAAATCTTGATTAAAAAAAATGACTTTCCTACTATGCCTTAATTCTAAATAAAGTAACATAAAGAATCCTAATTTGTTTAGAAAACAAAAAAAATAAAGATCTTAAACCATTGCATTATTGGCTTAAAGTCTTACAGAAACCTTCACCTCAATGATAAAATCTTGGTTCCGTCCCTAATTTGAAGAATATGCAACATGTTTTACATAGGGTTTCACAGTTGGAATATTTGTTCTCTATTTTCTCTAAAATAAATATGTGGAACATTGGTGCCATGATTTTTTCCAATTCTTTTTGTTGACTTAATCTCGCTTTGTTATTGGATTGACAACAAGTTTAACTATTGGTTGAGATTCGTTACTAATTCAGTAGTTAATGATATATTAGGTCAACAATTTAAGTCTAAATAAACTTTCCTTAGGCTGCAGCTTATCAGTTGTTTCCCTATCCGTTATGAATAGAATCATATCATTTTGCATTCTATTCTTTGCTTGAATCTAATTTGTTGACTTAATTTCGTTATCTATTCAGTAGTTATGCCACATTAGGTTAACAAATTAAGTTAAAATAACATTTTTTCAGGAAGTGGCATATCAAGAAATTTCCTGTTCACATATAAAATACTTACAACACTGTTTACTTACTGATTACTCTCTATAATTTATTTCTTTTTATTTTCATACTTTTTTTTTTACTTGTTGACATTTATACGAGTGATTGCGTTGATTATATCGAATGCAAACTGTGTAACAATCGTTTCGAAAATGGAATTATAATTAATCAACAAGGTCATTAAAGAGAAAGAACATGTAAAAGGGTTGGATCCACGGTCCACTCGTCGAACACAAATCTGGCCATTACTCCATTGTTATAAAGTTCTGTACATTAATCAACCACAATTCATTTATTTAGAGGGTAGCGCATTGCATCAATGCAGATTTTACATGTATTATGGGGCAATGACTCAAAAGTCATCATCCTAATATGATGACCAAGTTGCTTGGAGTTCACACAGACTTGAATATTGTAGTCCCTGAACTTGATGAATAGTCTCTGCTTTTTAGTCCAAGCACTTTGCTACATATAAAAGATGGAGAAATACTATGTCCAACATCAAATATTAAAATTTGGTGTTAATCCTATAATTATAATCAAATCACATCATTAAGTTAACAATTAAATCAATTTTTTTTTGTCTAATTAACATTACGAGATATGTACCGTTGCATGAAATATTTTCTCTTTCAGTAGTTGATAGCCGTTGCTTTCACTAGAGCAACCCTTTGTCACTCGTAAATGGATCATATTTGTACTTCCTTCCTAGTTTGATTGTTTGGTACGGTGGTAATGCTATCGAATTAGCAACTATGAGATTATAAGCTTGATTTTGAGGGTAAGTACACTTTATGTAAAAATAAGATAAAAAGACAGTTAGCACGTATTCAATACTTCTTTTTTTACATATTAGGTTGATTAAATGAAAGTGAAAATGATATAACAACTCTTTATAAAATAAAAATAGTAATTAATCAATAAGGTCATTAATAAAGTCAGCTTTCACATTGGTAAATTTCTGTTAAATTATGGAAGTGTTGACAAATTCAATCGACACATGCACAAGGACAGATTTATTAGTTGGTTAAAGTGGGCCTAAGCCCAGAGTAAAAAAAATAAATAAAATTACTAAGTACCATCCCACTCCAAAAAAATCCCATCCAACGCAAGTAACCCCAACCCAGCCCGCCCGCGAAGCTTCTCCAAAATCAGTCGGCCTCTAAAGTCACTTCCCCCAAAATCAGCGGTGTCTCTCAGTTTCTTCGTTACGACTCTCTTCCTCTTCTTCTCTGTTGGCCTCCTTGTCGCTGTCATTGAATTCTCTCCAACCGGGTCTTCCACCCAATAAAAAATTACGCAAGAAAGCTTTCTCTATTGCCGATTCCTCTTGTGCTTCTGTTGATTTTGTTCCTCGTGTGGCCTTCGGACCTCGCAAGCAATTACATTCGTTAAAGGTAAATATTTTAGCCTTTTTTTGGAATTTTGTTGCCTTAAAATTACTACCTGTTTGGTGGCGGAGTAAACGAAGGGAAACGCCAATTTTGGGATTTGCATTATGTGTTTTTGTTACTTTGAGTTTGATATTCGAATGGGAAGGTCAATTCTACTAGGCTAATTAGTTGGATTTATCGCAGCTGAGTGGAGGGTTTTGTTTTCTCAAGTCCCTAGTTATGGGAAATTAAAAGTTTTAGAAATTTAACTACTTAAATATAGTGCTAGCAAGCAAGAGGGTTTTATAGGGTGTTCTATCCCTCCTAATTGAAATTATGGACCACCCATTTTTTCAGAATTGCTGAGTTATGCCCATATAGTTCAGTTGGATGTTTTTGTATGTAGTTTTGATTTAAAAAAATATGGATGAAAGTTTGAGATGTTTTGTTATTAATTTGCTGTTAGAGAAAACCAAAGAGGCCTTACTTTGGTTGGGCAAAGTCTAGCTGAATTGTACATGGTTTTCGGTTGCAGGAAATGAAAATATGTGACCCATCTGGTGGAATGTTTTGTTTTCTTTGCAAATACTGTTTTAGGGGATTTAACAACAAAGTGTGTTTAATAAGAATTGCTTCCCAACTATACTCTTGCTTGTCAAGCTTGATGATTTCTCAAATATTGACAGAATTAAACCAAAAAAAAGAAAAAATGAAAGAACTGTACCATTCTGAATCCCTTATGAGTTATGAGCATGGCCTTGATTTTACCTTGGGTCAAATATCGGCTTGTCCAGTTTCCTGGTTTTGCAAATAGGGCTCATGAAATTCAATTTAATATATGTTTTGTTGGATCTTCTTAATTTTCTATACATTCGAGATTAGCTTATGATTGGTGCATTTTGTTTTTTCTTGCAACTATTCATTACTAGATGTTGATTCATATGACTTTCTTGTAACAATTTAAAACGTAAACATGCTTTGGACCACGATCTGAGTGGTGAATTAGGATGTTTTTCTTCTGTTTGGTTTTTTCTTTGGTTGCCCTGTTGTATATTTTGTATGTAATTGAGTGGGCTTTCTCTGGCACTCTTAAATTCTTACTTATCTGGCACTCTAGGAAGAAAAGAGGTGGAAGAAGAGAAAACTAATATGGCTGCCTTGCTCTTCACTCTCACATGCACTCAGTCTCTAAACTCGTGCAATCTATTCTGATGCAATGATATACTTCCTGTCATGGAGTATTAGCTGATCAAAAGAATATATTTGACTTTTATGATAGTACCACAAATTTTTAATAAACTGAAAGCATGACAATATATCAATTACAATTACATCTTTTCTTAAGGTTAGTTATGTTTCTTTGTTGGATGCTTCACTTCAGATACATGCAACTGTTGCTGAAACTGACCAGCCAAAATGGTGGGAAAAAAATGCAGGACCAAATATGATAGATATTCATTCTACACAAGAATTTTTGAGTTGTCTGAGTCAGGCTGGAGATAGACTGGTTATTGTTGAATTTTATGGAACATGGTGTGCTTGCCGAGCATTATTTCCCAAGGTAATTTTATGTTACTTTTCCATCTAAAATTTTCTGCTTTTTTGCTTGTATCCCCCACTTTATATGCTTGTGCTTGCCACTGTCGACAAAGTATGTTAACTACTCTATTAGCAACACCTGAAGCCTTCCATTTTTTGCTAATGAATGAAGTTGTGGAAACTTAAAGCATGTAGAATCTATTTCATGCTTCCTTTCTGGACAATTGATCAGAGTACTTGTTGGAATTAATAGGCTGGGTGTGAAAATTTGAACTCGTGTAGTCTCAATAATTAGTTGAACTCCATCGGTATATGGTTGAAAATTATGTGTTTATATTTGTATTTTGTTAGTCGTATGAATGCTTAGCTTAGCCCGGGATAAACAAAAATCCTGGCTCCGCCCTTGCACATGCATGCATGGTAAAAGAAACATGTGACCTAGCCTCTTGTCTTTGCCATAACCATTGATAAGAGTCGTGAAGGCGAACTGCAAACCCTCGGCTTTGATTATAAGTGTTTATCCCTCATGAATATCCTTATCTCGGTGTAGATGACTGATCTTTGATCGGATTGGAAAAGAAATTAGTTAAAGTACGTTTAAGGTGGTCTAGACACCTCTAACTATTGAAAAATAAGAAACTCGAATTACAAAGAGTAATTTCGTGTGTCTCAAAGGTGTTTGGTGTACCTAAGCAAAATATATATTTATGAGCAATGTTATTGAGATTTAATTTATTGATCTAATTTGTTAACCTAATTCATCAAAGTTTTTGGATTGACTGTGGGTCCTATCAAACATTATAACTTGGTGTTGATTCAATACTTTCACTGAAGCCACATCGTTAGATTAACAAATTAGGTTAGGTTGTCTGGTCCAAATAACATTACTCTGTATTTATTGAGAAATGCTTTGTAAACCTAATTTAGTGATCTTATTTGATGAAATGATGGATCATAACTATTAAATTGATAATGAGGTTCGTTATCAATCTAATGACCTAAAATGATAAAAAAAAATGACACAAAATGATAAAATCACTAAATAAGATCATTAAATAAGATATATGTAGCATTGCCCATATTTATTTATTTACCCACGAGATGTTCGTCTTCGTTGAGGAGAAAGTATACACTATATACCATATACCATATACCATACCAAGGTGCTTGTTTTATCCAGTTGTAATGGAAATTTTTCATTTAAGGAACCGCAAGAGGAAGAGAGCTCGTGACTCGATCTCCAACAATGATAAAGAAGCTCGCACCTATGTTTTCAAGAATAACCAAACGAAACCAAATTAAGTCTTATATCTTAGTCATTTTGGATCGACTATATGAGTCCATTTTTGTCATTCATTTCGATCATGCGTTATACGTTTATTTAAGTTAAATATTTTCATATATTTTCTTATTATTTCGTTTACTGTTAATTTAGATCTATTCCTACTCCTCGTAGTATTAAGAGAAATTCTATCACTTTTTTTTTACTACTCCTCTATCGGCCACTGTTGAACATGATCAAACTGTTTTAATCTATTTTCTCTCAACTTATCCTAATTGGAGCTACTCCTATCATTTCTCTAATACAATCATTTCATATTCTATCATTTTGAGTTTTTTCACACATCTACCTTAACATTCTCATTTTTGCTACACTCATTTTCTCACTATGTTTTTTCCTAATTGCGCAACATTCCGTCCTATATAACATTGTTGTCCTTATAGCTATTCGGTAAAACTTGCTTTCGATTTTATTGGTATCTTTTTATCACATAATATGTCAGAGGCTTTCCTCCACTTATGCCAAGTGGCATTGATTCTATAAGTTACATCGTCTCCAATCTCTCCATCAATTTTAATTATCGATCTTGGATATTTAAATCGTTTACTCGTTAGAATTTCTTGATTTTTAATTTTAACTTTTGTCCTATATGTGCTTCTTCTTTTACTAAAATTGTATTGCATGTATTCAGTCTTACTCTTTATTTTAAACCCTATTGACTTAAGTGTCTTTCTCCAAATTTTTACCTTAATGTTAATCCCCCTTTGAGTTTCGTCTACAAAGATAATATTATCTGCATATAGCATACACCATGGGACATCATCTTGTATTGCATGTATTCAGTCTTACTCTTTATTTTAAACCCTATTGACTCAAGTGTTTTTCTCCAAATTTTTACCTTAATGTTAATCCCCCTTTGAGTTTCATCTACAAAGATAATATTATCTGCAAATAGCATACACCATGGGATATCATCTTGAATGTACCTAGTGAGTTCATCCATAATAATGATAAATAAGTGTGGACTTAGAGCTAATCCTTGGTGTAATCCAACTCAGTTTCAAAATTTTTTAATTTCTCCCATGGAAGACCTAATTGTAGTCATAGCCTTGTCATATGCCTTTTCAAGATTTATAAATACTATATGAAGATTTTTTTTTCTCTTTATACTTTTCTATGAGTGTTCTTAATAAATATATAGTCTTCATAGTTAATCTACTAGGCATAAACCCTTCGAGATTGTAGTCTCAACACTTAGGCGATGTTTAATAAACCTTTCTCATAGTTTCATTGTATGACTCATAAATTTTATCCCTCTATAATTGTTGGAAAAAATTACCAATAAATATTACTTTTTCTTACAAATATCCATTAAGTCCTATCTTTTTTGTTTTATGTCAATGAAGTCCTACTTTTAATATTTTATTTAAATGAAGTCCTGATTCTATTATATTTTAATTTTACCTTTAACTTGTAGTTGAGAAACACTTTTATTCTTTTTCATTCTTTCTAATATGTCACAACTCCTGCAACACACTCTCAGTAGGGCTTTTCTATTTCTCTTTGTCCCTTTTTCTCAACAACGGTGATATGCTTTTTTTGGTGGAGATTATAGATTGATTTTTTTTAACCCTCCTTCTGTTCTCACTTTTCGGTCGTTGAAAAATTACTAGAGCTAAGAAATACATCATTGTTGTGTATCAAATGTTATTTAACTCAATTTTATATATTTTTTAGAATGGAGAAGTTGTCATCACTTTTTGATACGAGTTAATTACTTATTTTTTTCTAGAAATAATTTTGAGTTTTTATTTGAAACTACTGCTGTAGACACATGGATGTTCGATTTTTATTTAGATAATAATATGCACTTCAATCGCGATTCTAAAAGTGTAAAACACAATTGTTCTCATTGTAAAACTCTTCTCTATTGAGAATACATAGAGTCCAAAGCCTTCCATTGCATCCCATAATGATAATTCTAAAAAAATTTAGTAATTGAATTTTTCATAAACCTAGCAAGTGGGCAATGCATAATCTAAAACACACAAAAAGTCAAAGTGTCTATGAATAGAAGAAGAGAAATGTTATAGCCTCGATATCTTAGGTATCAATATTTGTGAAGAGAATGATAGAATTGGAACAAAATATAGTATTTATGGAATTTAGGATTTCAATCAAAGAAATTACCAAGTGTAGCACTTCATTGATATAAAACAAAAATGATAAGACTTAATGGATATTTGGAGGAAAAAGTAATTCTTATTAGTATTTCTCCTAATTATTACAATTTTGAATATCTCATTTATTTTTATATATTGGTACTAAAATATTCTTACTCCATTCATCGGACATTTTAGTAGCAATAATTTTATTGATTAATTTTATGAGCCACGACACCTCATCATTACCAAAGCACGTCCAAACCTCATTTGGAATTTCATCTGATCCTAAAGCCTTCCCTATCTTACCAAGTAACCACCCTTCATTTAATATTTTTTTAAAAAATTTCGGTTTCAATCCTCTATAAACTTTAATAATTCTTGAATTACTTGTGTGTGAAAGGAGATTGGTTGAAAAAATGAGAAGGAACGAGTTGGATCAAGATGAGGTATAATAGACATAAAACTATATTTCACTATTTGGAACCCTAAATCCTCAATTCCTCGTTTTTGGACTTAAATCCACAAATTTTGAATTTTGGACCCAAATTGAATTTTTGGAACCCTCTCCCTCTCTCTCATTTCCGGACAATGGTGTCCAAAGCAATTGTGTTGTAGCAGTGGTCCAACTCCAAAACTCCGTTCCGCCTCTTACAATGGGAGTCGGAGACAGAGTTATAATAGTTCAATGTCGAAAGACAAATTCATTATGATTGTAGTCAGAGGTCAAATATGTGTGAAGTAGAAAGACAAATTCATTATGACTATAGTCAGAGGTCAAATATGTGCGAAGTAGGAGCCCAGCCCTAAATAATTGGTATTTATCTTTTTTATGAGTTTGCGACGTTCCATATAACACCTCACACATTAGACCTATTCGAATAATCTCCATTCAGGAGGTTATAGCCTACAAAACAACTGTAAATTCTTTCCATTAAAATTTATGGCCAAACATCTAGAGTGAAAATTGTGACTAAAATAGTGATACAAAATTACTTAATTACCCCTCTAGTACATATTTGTTTTTTCTCATCGGGAGTTTAATTTTACAAATTGATACAAATCTAACATGACACGAAACTTGAAAATCAATTGTCATGAATCATAACTGAGTCAAAACAAGGTTAGGTGTTCACTTTAATCCATTTGCATAATTTGCATGTTTTTTGAGTCACTGTACAACTCATTGAATCCACAATAAGGTAAAATATGAGTGTGTTTGAGATGGCTTATGGAATCCAAAATTTACATTTTTAATAAATGTTTATCAAAAGTGTTTATAAGAATTTTTGTTTTATTAAATAGTGTGTTTGAGATGGTTTATGGAATCCAAAATTTACATTTTTAATAAATGTTTATCAAAAGTGTTTATAAGAAAATTTTTTTTATTAAATAAGTATTGTTTGGATATTCAAAATTTAAAATACTTAAAATTAATGTATTTTATAAAAAGCACATTTGGATGTGAAAATATTTATTTGTGTCACAATTATTAGTAGCATTGCATCCACATATGCAAACATACACTACAGATATAATGATAAACAAAAAAAAAAATCTAAAACAAAAATATCATATTTATAAAGATATCATACAAAAAAATTACATAGTCCAACTATTCCAATGACATACTACAGTCGCAACATGTTAATAGTAAACACAATAAAAAATCATGCTTGATTGTCCTTTATTATTGTTGAAGTAATACGTTTTCCCTTCCTATACATTGGATTTGTATCTGACAAATCAATATTCTCTTCAAAAACAGTTTGGTTTACATTGCCTTTTGCCTCTTACTCCACGTCTTCATTAGCTTACCTTTCAAATAATATGTCTCTGATGTCATGAAGCCATATATAATTGTGGCAAGTCATGCAAGTTACAACAATAAACATTTGTTTAGTGAAATCAAAACTGGGCAATTGCTATAAAATTGAAAATCTTTTCTTTAATACTCTGAAATATCGTTTAATCACATTCCTTAATAAAGAATGTGCATGATTGAACAACTGCTCCTTCCCATGAGATCTTCCCCCTCTACGAAATTCGGGTAAATGATATCTTGTTTCCTTATAAGGAGTAAGATAACCATCCATATTAGTGAAGCCAACGTCTATCACATAATATTTTCCTAAAATAAAATAAAAAAATTATTAGTTATTCTATGTAGTTAAGAATGCCAAAAAATTTAATCAACGCATTTCTCTCTTGTTGGTCCTACTCTATCAAGAATTTGACTTTCACAAGGTGTGTCCAAATCTAAGTCATGATAGCCATCACCACTAGCTGTATGAGCAAATGCACGGTGGGTTCCTTGTGAAGGAGTCCATGAATGCTCCTCGATTACGGTTGTACCACTAAAAACTTTATCTAGTATGTCAGAAAATGTGAGTGATTTCATATGAAATTCCTTGCAATCAAGGTTTGCCCGTGGTAAAGGAAAAAACCATGATCATAAATTTAAGCAATTAACTCCTGTAATATTTAAATTAACCTAATTAGATGTTACCTCAGTATATTTCATATCTGGTCATCACACAAAACACTTCCTGTTATAGAGTCAATAGTCACTCCAGTATGAAAATTTGAATCTATTGTGTTCTAAACTATAGATCAATCGATCCATCTAGATCTTTTTCATGAAAATTTGATAAATAAGTTTGCAACTACATTATTTCGTAAACAAATTCCAAAACAACGATAGAGTGATAATTAACTCATACAAACCGCAACGTCAATCTCCAGATATCTTCTAGGTCTTTTAGATAATCCCCTAACAGTTAAAGTATACATAGTGTGTAGAGAAAGTAGATCCTCTAGCTCACAAATAATAGTGGGTAGCATAATCATTGATCTCAAGAATACATCCAAAAATACCCCAAAATGCTATCAATTTTTTTGCCTAAATAGCATTACGTAATATGGAACGGTGGATTAGATATTTTCTCTTTTTGCCTTTGTCTCTCCCAAATGGATCACATCTCTACTTCGTTCCTAGTTTGATTGTTTGGTATGGTGGTAATGCTATAAAGTTAGGAACTATGAGGTTATGAGCTTGATTTTGAGAGCAAGCACACTTTATGTACAAATAAGACCAAAAAGACAAGTAGCACGTATTTAATTCATCTTTTCTTACTTATTGGGTTGATTATATGAAAGAATGTGCAAACACTGTAACAACTCTTTAGAAAATAAAAAATGGAACTTGGGAGGGTCTGATTTTAGTGAGAATGTGGTATATCTAATTTTAGTGAGGCACATGTAGAGGCTGGATGTAAAAAAGGAAAAGAATGGGACTTGGAAAAGGTGGGAGGATCCATAAGAAAGTCAACCCACAACCTGTACGTCTTACAATTTTTATGATTTTAAGCAGGTGACTTCAATGAGGAAAAAAATGCAGGGGAAGAGTGGCCTCATGTTAAACGGTTGGGGAAGGTCAACTCCTTAAAAGAGAATCTAGGTCAAAAGAATCATAAAGAAAGAACATGTAAAAAGATTGGATCCACAGTCCACTCGTCGGATACAAACCTGAAATGACCACAACCACCATTAAGAACAAACTCACATCGGATTAAATTACTGGATATATACCCATGATGCTACTGCATTGTTATAAAGTTTTGTACTTGTACCAACCATAATTTATTTAATTAGAGGGTAGCACATGGCCCTGATGCAAATTATACTTGCATTATGAGGCAACGTCACTCAAAAGTCATCATTCATTATATAATGACAAAGTAGCTTGGAGTTCACATGTACTTAAATATGATAATTTTTGGATTTTATGAAATGAAAATGCTATACAATTCAAATGAAATTAAAAAATTATAACTCAAATATATATCATTCTTTGGATAAACGTTGGATGAGTGCGTCTTATTAAAAAAGTTGATAGGACCCACTCATCCAAAAAATGATATACATTCAAGTTATAATTTTTTAAGTTTTATTTAGATTATGTGGCATTAGAACTTCATGAAAAGTCAATGTGTGAGAGAAGCTCTGCCTTCTCTCTAGAATTCGTTTTCATATGAGTTCATCACCAAACCATTCCCAAATTCCACCAAAATCACCAGATTTGAATCCAAATAGCCCAAATAATATCTTACCAACATATGCATCATTGTTTAAACCTTTATTGAATCCTACAACTGGGCCAGAATCTACTTCCAAGATAGAGAAGCCTATTGTTTTTTACGAAGGAGAGCTTGCGTTTAATTTCACCAACGAAGAAGTCCAAGCTTCATGCCTTTCCTTGCAATATGCTCTTATTGGTAAATGCGCTTATGAAAGACCTTCTTTAGGAGTTATCAAGGTAGTGATCAGATCAAAATGGAGCCCTAAAGGAGAGTTTGAAGTTGGTTCTATAGATCCACAACACATACTGATAAGGTTCCGGCTGCATGAGGATTATTTTAAAATCTAGTTAAAGGATGCCACCTTGATCGAAGATTATCTATTTAGATTCTTCAAGTGGTTCCCTACTTTTGTCCCAGGAAATGAGCCCTCCATTGTTCCAATGTGGGTGTCATTGCTGGGTCTTCCTTTGAATCTTTTCAAGAAGTCTTTCTTGGAGCTTTTGGTGAAGCCTATAGGCAGGGTACTCGCATATGACCAAGCCGCTCTTTCATTGTCAAGGGCTGACGTAGCAAGGGTCTGCGTTGAAGTTAATTTACTAGCACAAAATCCTTCAAGAATATGGATTGATATGGGAGAAGAGGGTGCTGGATGGCAGATAATAGTGTATGAAAGGAACAAAAATTCTGCAAAACATGCAGAAAGCAAGGCCATGGGGAGGTAGACTGTCGAAGGAAGAAGAATCCAAATTTGGAAGGTGGACTAGAAGGAAAGAATGCAGGATCTTTGACGTCCAAAATTGAAGAGATCTCTAGTGAAAGGAAAAGGAAAGGACAGAGCAGAATCCCGGGAAGAATACACGAGATATGCAGGAGACAGCTAAGGGGCAATAGTCTAAGACTAATAAGAAGGAATCCAGAGCCATCTAAGCAAGCATAGTTTTGATAATCAAGTAAATCAAGGGAAGGGCGTATGGAAACATTTAAATGGAGGAAAGAACCCCGTTGATTTGGGGGATGCAGAAGAAGGTCTTATGGCTAATGTTGCAGTCTCATACGAAAAATCTACACTTTCCAAAATTCCACAAAAGGAAAGCTTCACCAGAGTTTTGGAAAGAGGGGATTTCTCAGGGAAAAAGAGATACTGCGCAATAGAAGTGTTTGGTTGATGATATTCAAGAATTGCAGAGTCCTAATGTTGGAAATAATGCAAAAACTTGGTCCCCTAATTCAAATTTTAACGTGATCATTGATGTGGATAAATCATGTTACGACACTCAAGCGAAGGTGAATACCAATGTGACATAAGATGATGCAGAATTGTGTCCCAATGAAACTCCAAAATTTTCAAATTCAAACCATATTACTGAGGCACAAGAAATGCAGTACAGTTTTTCCAAGACAATAAAATTCATTGTTAATTTAAATGGTGAGAATTAATTTTCTACTTCTTCTGAAGATCTCTCGGATAATGGGATAGACGAATCCTCATTAGATGTTGGGGAGAAGTCTAGTGGGTTGAAGTATAGTCCCGTGCCGTTTGTACCGAAGTCCATTACTCAAGAAATGGTGGCAGCAGTCCATAAGAATATTTATAGTCAAGGGGAGATAATTCCAAACATGTCGAGGGAGGAAATTCAAAGGACTTTCAAGCTAAGAGGGGTTTATTCAAAGGATGACTACGTTAAGAGGTCTTTTTTTCATGAGCAATCGGGAGGTTTTTGCTCTGATGGGGAGGAGGCAGCTGTAGTTCGGGAAGATGATTTCAATTCTTTTATGGCATCGTCTAAAAGGTTATTGTCAATATTCAATAAGGTTGAGTTAAAGAAGAAAAGAAAAAAGGAGGAGTTGTCTACTTTGGCTGTGGCACTTGATAAAGTCCAACTTGTAATTAAAACAAGATCAAGGTCAAGAACTTTCAAGTTGACAAAGCCAAAGAAAACCTATGGATTTAGACATTATTAGATTTCTTCTAAAGCAGGAATTCTGTGGATTTCATGGCAACAAGTTATTTAAAAATATTCAAGAACTGCCCAACTGGACTTCGACCATGGACTACTGCTGCCCATATGCCACTGTTCACCTTACTGTGCAACTAGAATTTTCTTTGGCAGCTGCAACTAGATTTTATGGAGTTTCAATTTTAGCGCCCTGAAACTCCCATTGTTCACGTCACTGTTCAGGTGGGATTTTTTGGGAATTGCTGTTCCTCATTCAGCTAGACTTCTTCTTTGGTTGGACTCCTTTTTTAGTTGAATTATTCGGTTATGTAAAGGGGCAAGGTTTATGTCCTACCCACTATTTTCATGATCAATAAATATTTGTCATAAATGGGCTTAATTTTTTTAAAAAAAACGAGTGTTTGAAGTAGCTGCTAATAAGGAGATCGTTTCCACCATTACAAATGATCTCTAGGTTTTACCTTGTATGTTTCGCGGTATTGCCATTATTACCTTCTTCTTTTTCTTGCAAACTCATGTGATCAAAGATTAATCGCCCGACTAACTTATTCGGTAAGTCTTGATTCTCTTAAGATTAATAGCTTTGCTTGGACAATCATAGTGCGTTAAAGCAATGATTTGTGATGTGGGTTTTTGCTTTTGCAATTTCATATGAGAAAAATCAACAATTACTTTGAACACTTCGTAAAATAGATACTACAAGTATATACTATTTTTAAAATTTTCCAACTCAAAAATGGAGAGTATATCAAAATTGTTGATAACCTCAATCACCAGGACTTGGATGGATGCAAGCGTTTGTTGAAGAAACTTCAAATGCTATTGTCAGTTGCTAATATTATTCCAGCTGATGAACGATACCATCTGTCACATTTTAAATTAAGCACATTAGTTATAACAAAGTATACTATACTATAAACTGCAAACCATGGCTCAAATAATCTGACAAACATGTCCAAAAAACATCACAATTCTTAGTGTTAAACTCATGGTATATAGAATGAACAAATTAACCCTTTCCTAGTTTGTAAATGATACACGTGATAGAGTTAAAACTAAAGGAGTTTTCATCCATGGCAACTTGAACTGCAATACATAGTACTCAAACCTCACTCCATCAAGTTATATAACCCCTTACACATTAGGTCCATACAAATAAATTCTATCCATTGATTCCAAATAAGTTTTAAACACCTATAAAATTAGGGATAGTAACACTTTTGGTTTCAAAGTATACATTTTGTGTGAATTTAGTCCTCATTGCATCAATTTGATCCCTAATGTATTCAATCCGTAATTATTCTGTCAAAAACTTAACGGTTCCTCTATGTAAGGAGCAAAATGAAACGAATTGAATACTTTATAAAAAAAATTGATATAATGATGATTACTCTGAAAAAAAATACATATTTTAAGAACCAAAATTGCTATGCAAGAAATATATATATATATACAAGCAATTGTCTGTGCCTGAAGACACTCTAAGAAGAGAAAGCAGAGAGGAAAAATATATATACACAAACAATTGTCTGTGTCTGAAGACACTCTAAGAAGAGAAAGTAGGTAGGAAAAATATAAATACAAACAATTGTCAGTGCCTGAAGACACTCTAAGAAGAGAAAGCAGACAGGAAAAATATATATATACAAGAAATTGCCTGTGCTTGAAGACATTATAAAACAAACCAAAAAATGGCAAGTAAATGCTCTTGTCTGAAGGTAATGTATAACACAAAAAAGACCAAATACGTCAATATTTAGATTAGTATGCATTTAACTCAGAAATTTCATTGTCCTCACCAATCTCCTTTACAAATGAGTCTAAAAGTTCAAAAAGATTATCCGTATCCTTACAAATGTTTAAAGTATCAATACTTTTAAGAAACACACTTCCTTTAAAACTATTCACTAAAAAATTAGTGATAGAGCGATGTTTTCCATCAGTCCGTCTACCAGACGTAAGTGTACAACCAATCTTACTCCACTATGCTTTATAATTTTCTATCAACCCACCAATAATCAAATTTATCTATTTTTCAAAAAAGAATGTATCACCTTATGATACGATGGAGGTTTCAATCCCTTGCCAAACAAAGCAAAATCTTTTAACATTCTTACGAAATATGGATTTTTCACCAAATTAAAAGGAAGGACATTAGCATAAAATTATCAACAAATATCCAAGCATACATCTTCTCTACCCATTTTTTTCAACATGGTAGTCAAAGTAATAGTTGCTGGTTGTATTTTAATATTTTATCATTAGCACTATCCCCACTACTACTTTTGATGGTTTTCGTATCCACAAGATTAACATCTTTGCTAGAACCCTTATCATCCAACAATTTCTGACAAAATTCAGTCACTTCCTCTGTGCAATGCTACATGGTGCTACATCTTTATGAGTACCAACCAAATGATTTTTCATTCATAAAATGCCTCCCCAATAGACATGTACACAATGAATTCATTTCAATTTCAACTTTGATCCTTCTACTTTTTTCACAATTTTTCAATGTAGGATCATTAGCAAGTTTTTTTAGTCATTTTCATATACGATGCTGGTGATGTTTCAACTGCTTCAAAAACATTAGTAGTAATCAGGATTTAGGAATTTTGATTCAAAAAAATAAAATTATTATTTGGCTTTATAAATTAACAACAACATTAATATTTTTAAAGGTGTATTTTCGGGGACAAGGACCCACTCTATTCCTGACTTAAGGAAGCTCTCGAGGATCTTCTCCTATCTTGTACCTCTCTTTCAGCCTAGCTCAGGAGAAAGAAGCTAGAAAGCTTAGGTTGCGTTTGATAACGTTTTTATTTTTATATTTCAAAAAAAAGAAAAAGAAATCAATTTTTAATTTTTTCTTTGAAAAAAAGTTGACACATAAACGTGTTTGGTTGCAATTTTTGTTTTAGAATCTCTCAAAACTAAAACAGAATGTTGGGATTTAACACGATTTAAATCCACTAACAAACACACACAATCGAAGAACAAATCAAAAAATATAAAGCAATAAGAAACAAAAAGAACAAGACACAGATTTTATGTGGTTCGGCAATTTGCCTACGTCCACGAAGCTGCAGGGATTTTATTATTGAGAGAGTTGAATACAGAGAGCGGCTGTACAATCCACGATTAACCCTAATCACCAAAACAACACGGTTTATATGTCCTACGCAGAACACATATTTAGTAATCATTTTAATTTATGGCATAAAAAGGAGACACCTTAAGTTGGTCGCATTTTTCATAGCTTCACCTCAAACCACTTTTATTCCAACATTTGTTCTACTTAAGATTTGTGTTGCTCTGTTCCCCTATTTACAATGAGTAGCGGCAACCAACTTAGATGAGTCAATTGCCCTGCAACTTATGCAATAGGCTCCCATTTGAAAGGCTAGTGGAAGTGTTGCCATCTGTTGATATAACAGATATAAAACTAGGATGTACTTGATCCTCAATCTTTCTCTACAGAAGATGAAAAAAATAAATAATTTTGTTTAGTACGGCAAACAGAAAGAAGATTTACGTGATTGTATGAAAATCTACCAAGACATTTCTATGTTGTGATCGGGCTAATTGAATTCTTGATGCATAGTGGACAGATTCTGTAACGCCCCAAAATCCACATTAGAGGACATTAACTATCTATACAATATCCAACCATGAGTGCATACTAAAGTATCAATAAATAAATAAAATTATTCATAATCTAACATCTGATTAAATAAATCCACAAAGAAAACATAAATAAATTGTTAACATAAGTAACCCATCAAATATAAACTTTAGAGACTAGAATTCATTCTCAAACTTCCACAGCCAAATCCACATCATGATCCCCCTCAGTATCACAATCTACCGCTCATCTAACTCTAGATTCTCTTTAATACTAAAATTTAAAAAATGTTATGGTTGGATGAGCAATAAAGCCCAGTAGGAAAACCTTCTCAAACTCAAACAAGGTTTAGAAATTTTGAAAACAAGTAAGTCACAGTTGTAAAATAATATATATAATTTTTGAAATCAAACAGTGACAATTTATCAGATCTCAAGTTTACAATATAAAATAATAGAGTTTATAATAGAATATAATCATTCACAAAAATCACAATTCATAACATAATATTTCATGTATGTAGGTAGACTACTGTGAATCTACACACCGAACCTATCTCATCCGCCCACAGCACAAATCATCTCAAGTCAATCCCTATAGGGCCACAACACTTACAACACTTTAGGAAGGGCGTGTACTGACGTATCCTTTCATAGGAATAACATACTAGCCCCCAGTCTCGAACTTACGTGGACAAATAGTGGTTAGCTTTCGCAAGAAACTAAACCCTTTGCGAGTGTTACGTAACAGCCAAACCTCTTAAGGTAGAAAAACCTCTAACACTCTACGATACGCATTCGAGTGTAACTCACGTTCATCGCACCCATCAATACAAGAGATAAAAACAACATTTTTCATAAAATTCAACTACAATCAAGAATCTTTAGTTCATAATTTTTTCAAACGAATAATTCAACAAAACATGCAAGAGATCCCACAAAAAATATATTTGAATTGATAGTAATCAAGAACTATGATTTTGTAATCAAGGAAGAATAGATCTCGGAAGTAATCATGTATTTTGTTCAAGAAATAAATCATGGATTCAAAAAAGTGTAAAAACATTCTAAATCAAATATTTATATCATAATAATGACGAAAAAAATATATTATATAACCCTAATCATCAATAAATGAATTTGGTAAAGAACCCCTACTTTTAATTTGATGTTTGAAGATAATCTTAACGTGTTTGAATCAATCTCGAAGTGAGAATCCTCCATGTGTCTCTTCCCTTGCTTCTTCTCAAGTTTTATAAGGTTTTCTTAGATGAACAATCGCTAAACCTAGGCCTAAGGGTCGTTCCTTAGGTATTTATAATACCGAAAGTGGAGAAAAATCTCAATATAGATCGTCCAACTTCTGCCCGGTGCATCTAAAAGCGTGTTTCTCCCGTCCGGACGTGTTTGACAGCATACCCCCGACTTCCAGCTCAATTTTGACCTAGTTAGAAGTAGTTTCACAAATTGTTTGTGAAAGCAATTTTGTAGCCCTTGAAGTCTAGTTTCTACTATCCAAAAATTAGATCAATCGGAGTTAAGATTAAAAAATTATGACCAAAATACTAAGGTTGTGTCAAATTCCTTTCTATCTAAATCCTTTCCAAAATAAGTTTTACCTTCAGAATACTTCCTAACTTCTAATAAACCCTATATTACTTTTCCCAAGGTTTTTCGATCTTCTGGAATCAATAAAAACCTTATTTTGACCTAAAAATATTTATAAAATTACTTAGCCACACTTTTCAATCCAAGCATCTCCAAAACTCAATTTATCTCAACGTAAGTTCGCGCAAAACTCAAACTTTATAATCAATCTTTCAATTATGATTCTAATTTTCTACCATCATTTTATTCATCTTAGGATAAATATTAATATAATATTATCCTTCTTTAATCTTTAATACAGGGTCTTACAGATTCGATTTCCAGAAAACATCTAGATGTCCGATAAGCATATTGACAAGTGGACATTCACAACTCACATCTTTTTGCTTGAAACAAATACCCCAATAGATAATTCATAAATCACACTTCATAATTCTCAAATCCCAATTCAGACTTTATAATTTATAAATCACAATTCATAATTTATAATTCACACACACAAAGAGATGTACACACACATACACAGGGCCGGCCCAACAGTGTAACCAAAAAAATGAGAGCTTTAGGCTCCAACTACAAAGAATCCGCATACTTTTTAATATACATTGTAATTAAGTCCAAGTTTCTAAATACATGACAATATAAACTCCACAAAAGCCCCAATAAAGTATACACTGAACAACTAAATTTCAGATTCAATAATTGGGCCCAAAAATACAGTCTACACATTTTGTTGCAACGGTCAAAACTCAGTGCGGTAAAACACAAACAATAAAAGCAAAACTCTCCCCCCCTCTCTCTCTCTCTCTCGAGTAAATATTGAAATACAACGGTGATACCATGTCACCATTGATGACACGACATCACCAACTAATAATAAAACATCAAATGGGAAAGGTGAACCCCACTTAGGCTTACATCGTAGAAGGGTGAGAAGTTATATGCTTATATGACAAGTTAGTTATTGATTTTTGTGGGGTCCATGTACTTATTTATTTTAGTATTAGCAATGCACTATGTGCGTTGCACATAAATAATTTTTTAGACAAAAATTAATAAATAAATATTCTGTACATGTGTACCTAAATTAAATATCATCTTAAATTTATCAAACTTAGTTTTGTATGGCTCATACTCAATTATAGAATTTTTGAAAACTTTGTATGCTCCCAAGTTTTGTTGCTCTAACTTCAAGAAAAAGGATAAAAAAAAAAATAATTAGTGTTCTATTTTTTTTTATACAATTTTGTAATTGAAAGTGATATTTTAGTGATGTTTGAATATTAAATTTTTTAAAAATTAATTTGATTAATATTATATTTATAAATCATTGAATAAAATACAAATAATTTTCAATGTACCAATCATATTGGAATCTTAATATATTTAAAATTAATTAGGTCAATTGCGATAAGATTTAATATATTATGCTATAATATATAATAAAGAATATTAACATTTTTAAAAAAAATTCAAGTTTTTCTTAAAAATATACTACAATCTATTTTCACATAAAATATTAACACAATTTAAAAAAATTATTGTGACTGAGGAATCATGTAAAAATATGTATATATTATTTTTTATCTTAAAAATTAAAAGGTTAAACATGTTGATGAAAAATAAAATATTTACATGTAGTCATAATGTTTTCTTTATAAATTAGATGAATAATATTAGATTGATGGAGTTTTTGAATATTTTAATAAACTTATAATGATGCACATATTTTTTAAGAGTAATATAGTCAAGCCAAAAGTTTCATAAAAAGTTATATTTATACATAGAAAATAGATAATTAAAAGTGATCGTAGATGTAATTTGGAGATTGAAATACTTTAGATATTAAATGTGATGATAATTTAGATATTAAATGTGAAAGGATAAAGTGGTATTTTCAATTTTTAATGAGGGTAAAATAATGAATCAAAATTTTTTCATATTAAGATACTTTTATTAGTAGCATACATATAGATATATATTATTGGTTGGTGAAACTACATTACCTTAATTACCACGTGGTATCATCGTTGGAATGAATATTTTCTCCTCTCTCTCTCCCCCCCTCTCTCTCTCTCTCTCTCACACACACTCTTACATCTCCAATTGAACATAAGCAAAACTCCCTCTCTGCTGCACAACTACTCATAACTTTTCATCTTAAATCATACACCAAATCAAACCCACTTAATTTTGCAAATTTTAATCAAGAAATAACTAAAATATCAAATTTTAATGTTGCAAATAACTACGACAACTCAAACTATATTGTTTTTATATCTTTTTAATTTTAAGCTCATGTTATATTCTGTAATTATAGATACCATATGGTTATTTAGAACTAATTTATTGATTATGTATTGTAAATATGGCAACTAGAAAATAATCATCTGGATATTAATTTTTTTTCTAAAATACATATCATCTGGATATGTATTTTAAAATAATTGAATCTTAAAATGATCTTTTTATTCCTACTACCAAACACAATGTTAAAGAAAAATAAGTTTAATTCCTACAAATAAATAATTAAAAGATCCCAAAGAATAAGAAATAATAAAATAATACAACAAAATAATAAAAAAAATTCACGATGAGGGTTAAATATGCAAAAAATCTATCCTGCATGCAAAATATAAAAAAAAATAAAGAAAAAATATTAGTAACGAAAATTTTAAAATTAATAAAATCTTACTTAAGGTCAACCATATCGCAAGAAAGAATGGAAGAATTAGCAATACAGACAATTGAAAAAATGCCTCATCTACAAATGTCACTTTAGGCCTCAAGCTTTCTTGAGCTACGCCTGCACATACAACAATATAGATGCGCGCACACACACACACACATGCACACAAAAGACGAGAGAAAGAAAAATATTTCGTATATACACACACTTAGATGACCACACACATGGATGAAAACATATACACACATGTTCAAACATATACAACCATCAAACACACGCACACATTCACACACGAATATAGGGGTGTCCATGTGTTGGGTTACCCATAGGTCCAGTTATCTGGCCCGAAATTCGATAGACCTGATAATTGACTCGACCGAGCTCAATATTCTTAAAAAGAGGGTTTAGTTTTGCCCTCAAACCCAATACCTGGCCCGAAGCCCGGCCTAAGAGCTCGCCTGCCAACCCCAACCTGCCAACATAGCCTGCCCACCATTCATTTGAAAAAAAGTTATACTTTTAAACCATTAAATTTAAAATTTTGAAATAAGTCTTCTAATGTCGGATTTTTAGTTTTAAAAATTTAGATACTATAAATAATGTATTATTTTATTGTCCATGTATTAAGCATATAAGTTTTAAATGGTAGAATAATGCAAATGATAGATAAGTGAGTAAGTGTTAACCTAGTTAAGATGTGTTCATTCTATTAGATGTAGTTCATCCTCTCATTAAAAATAAAATTAAAAATTATTTTATTTTTATCCATTTTGACTCTATTTTTGATTCAAAAATATAATTTACCCAAATATTAAGTTACAAAAATATTTATTATTTTTAAATAAAGTTGTATATAAAAAAACCCACGAGTAGGCCAGCCAGCAAGCCCGCCCAATAGGCTCGCGGGTTGGGCTGCAGGTAGTCTATCTTTACCTGAAGCCCTGCTCAGCCCGCTCGATAACTCACTTGGGTAAGGCTTTGGACCTATACTAACCAGGCTCGGCTCGAAAAAAATTTCGCAGGCCAAACCTAGCCCAGACCAAGGAAACCCCTACACAAATATGACAATATATACATAGATCTAGAGCTATATATGAATATATATACAGATCTATGTATATATTATTATATACATAGATTTAAAACTATATATTTGATTCCATAGAGGAGTTACAGAGAGAGAGATGGAGATGGAACGAGTGAAACCTGACCTTGAGACCCAATTGTGATGGAGATGGAGTGTTGGCAACTCATTCACTTGGTAACGAGCATTGCTGGCATTGTGAGAGAGACGATCAAGAGAGGAGAAGCAAAAAAAGGGCAAACAAGCTTTTATACTTGGAACAAAAAAACTCCATTTTTGCAAGTAATAGTGTTCGAAGATCAGACCTCATTAATTGGGACTAAGGAACGCCCGTGTTTTCAGTTTTCCCCTGTTTTTGAAAACATCTATTTTCATGTTTTCAAATTTTGGAGTTGTTTACAAAACATACCAGAAAAAAACCCCTCTTTAAACTTGTTTTTTTTATATGATAAATTGAAAAAAAATGGAAACAGTTTGTTACTAAACTCACCCGGATTGTTTGATGTTTGGCTTTTTTGTAGGCACAAGAGCTAGAGGAATGAAGAACTCGGCAACTATAGTTGAATAACTTCACAGATCCTAGGGAAGAAAAAGGCGACCACAGACAGGTGGAAGAAGGTAGTTGCAGACTAGAGGAAATAGTGGGCGCAGAGCAAGAGGAAGAAGAAAATAGTTGCAGACCTAGAGAAAGAAGAAGGCTGTTGCAAATCCAGAGGAAGAAGAAAAGGCAGTTGCAGATCGTCGTTGATGATCTTCTCCCTTCTACAGTTCCTATGGACAGTCAATTGCTTTGTCGATGAAGAAAAGACAGAATAGAAGACAACCTTTATTTTATTTTGTAAACTCTAGCCATTGAAATAACGTTATTTCAATGGCTACAGGTATAAAAAAGCAAGACTTTGGTTAAATGACGTTTTCAGCCCAAAAAAAAAACTAACAGAGACTTCTGTGTACCGTGTGTATTGAACGATACGTATCGTATCGTGTATAAGACGAAACTATATAAAAACGATACAGAGACTTAATTCGTATCGTTTTCACTATATATCCTGATGTATTATACGACACGTATCGTGTTTTGTACGATACTAATAATTATGCGTATGACATGAATATTTTAGTTTTGATTGTTAGCATATTTCTTATGTTTGTGTTTAAAATTATATCTAAACTTTTAATAGTTTTTATCAATTAGTGAAATTTTGTTATTCATATTTGTGTCCACCCTAAAGTAAAATTCTAGCTCTGCCTCTAATCACATTTTATATTAGTTGAAGGAGTTCCCTTTTCATTCACCAAAATAGCAACTTGAATTGCAAACTCATGCTATCCGAGTACATACTCGATCCTCAAGCTTCATTCCATCATGCTTCAATAACACAACGAAAACGCATGGCTTAAGAGGTTGTGTAAATTGTATTTACCACCTTATGGTTTAGCTACATTGCATGTAACCCCTTACACATTAGACCCATGCGGATAATCTCCATTCAAGAGGTTATGGACTACAAAAACATTTGTAAATTTATTTCCCTTAAAATTTATGGCCAAACATCTAAAGTGAAAATTGTGACTAAAATAGTGATACAAAATAACTCAAATACCCCTCTAATAAATATTTGTAATTTTGTTCTATGAAGAGTGTTAGAGTTATAGCAACCTAGTTTATTCGGGTTTTTCTAGTTTTTCATTTTTTACTTTTTTATCCTTATTGTAACTTCATTGACTATATATACAGGACTCTACGCTTAATTTGTATCCTTTTTCACTTACAAATATTTTAAATTGGTATTAGAGCCAAACCCTAGCCCTAGCCCTGACCTTGCACCATAATCATACTGCCCAACCACCTTCCACCTTCAGCAAGCATACAGCTCACAGGCTTACTGCCCAACCAGTCTTTACCCACTGAAAATTGAAAACTGCCACCAACATATATATACAAACTGCCAACAAGCATACTGCCCAACCAGTACAACCCAAACCCACGATAACCCAGCAGCCATACTACACAACATCTACCAACTGACATATTGCCCAACCTATACCAACAGCTCCAAACAGCATCTGCGTACCGAAAGAAACCCCATTGCGCTGACTGCCTCCATAACCCACTGCACCGACTTCCTAACAAAATAGCGAAGAAATCCACACCAACAATCCTAGATACTGCCCCCACTCCACCATGACCAAAACAGAAAAAAAAAAAAAAAAATACCCACCGACAAACATACCCAGACCATCCGACAACCTCTACACCCCAACACACTGCCTCCTCACCTCAGCAACAACGTACGACCTGCAACGATAATCAGCAACGCCAACTGACCCACCAATAAACAAAACCCAATATCCATAAACCCAACACCCATAAAACCAAAATCCAGCACCCCGACTGACCCAACAACAAACCAGCATCCCTGACCCAACAGACCCAACACAACTCACTCCAGTGAACTAGCCCACTGCTATGACCCGCTCTTCATCATAATTTCGTGTTTTGTCTATGTATGCTTAATTATCTGGGATCGTAGGACCTTTTAAGAGGGGTTGAATTCTCTTTTCCGTTGATATACTCTTGATACAGTAGATCATTTATTTATATTTATTAGATTTTTGCGCACCGTGACTTGATTATTTGAGAGTTTTCTGGACCTTCTTTATCTGTTGCTACTGTTCGACTAAAGATATATTGTTATCTCTTATTTTATCCCTCTATTTATTTTAGAATTATTTTTCTGTCACGGGCGCCCTAGTATTGTTATTGATATAAATACTACTGAGGGACTTGAGACCCTTACTGTTGACACCTCTACCGTTGAGACCCCTACCGTTAAGACATCTATTAGTACTTTCATTTTTATGTTCGACCAGTATACAGTACCTACTGGCACAGTTACATTACCAGGAATGCCGGATATGATCTCTCAAAAAGTTATGGCACAGTTGTGAATGGCCATAACTTCGCTGAATGGTCTCACTCATTCTGGCTTTTTTTAGGTCGTGTAGGGAAGCTTGGTTGGCTGACGGGATCTCACCCAAAGCTAGCTGATGCCGACCTTGGATATTCAGTGTAGTTATCTAAGAACTGTGTCATTCTTGGATGGTTATTTGGCTCAATGGAGCCATCTGTTTGCAAGATTCATCAGTTTCATAACTCTGTTCCGAAGCTATGGAGCGCATTATCAGAGATGTATTCCCTGTCAGGACAGGGAGTACGTGTTTATGAGCTTTCTCAGGAGCTCTCCTATGCTCGGCAGGGAGATATGACCATAATAAATTATTATGGCTATTTGACCCAGCGCTGGCTTGAGTATGAGACTCTACGTCTTCTTGCTGCTATTCCGAGGATAGAGCCCGAGGGAGCAACATTCTTGCATACTTGAGAGCAGGATAATAGGATTCATAAGTTCCTTATGGGGCTTCGTGATGAGTTTGAGGGACTTCGTTCCCAAATCTTGTCGATGTAGAGGCTTCCTTCTCTTTATGAGTTGTATGCGATGATTGAGCAGCATTAGCATTGTGTCCGTATTGCATCACTTCTAATTACGAACTTAACTCCTCCGGCTGACCAGATGGCCCTTGTAGTTGCAGGGTCTCGTTCAGGATCCTCAGTTAGGGGTGGACAGTGCTCAGACCAGCGTCGTTAGGGTGCCCTAGATCATCGTAGACAAGGAGATTCTTGTCAGTGTGATTATTGTGGCCGACCAGGACATATCAGGGTAGCTTGCTGGAAGCTCCATCCGGAACTTAAGCCGCCTCCTCGGGTCATACTGCTGCTATTGTTGAGGTACCTCCACCTACTGCCGCTGTTTTTACTCCTCCTCCTCCTTGGCAGAGTGATATGGATGCTATCACTTCTCAATTGGATATACTTATGTTCGCTCTAACTTCTCAAAGTCCGACTATTGCTTCTGCTACCACTACAGGTATATCTCGTGCCTTTCATGTTTGTGCCAGTCTATCTCCTCTTTGAATACTGGACTCGGGTGCGAATGAACATATGATTGGTGAGGGCCATGACTTCATCACTTTTGACGAGCAGTTAAATATATAGGTTCAGTTAGCAGATGAGACACATGCCTCTATTGTTAGTAGGGGTACAGTCCACCTTTTAGATAGCTTCACATTACATTCGATTTTTCATGCTCCAAAGTTGGCTATGAATCTATTATCTGTACATCAGTTAGCCAGAGATTTTCACTGTACTGTTGTGTTCTTATCTGATTCGTGTTATTTGCAGGACCTAAGTACCAGAAGAATTATTATCAGGGGGATATGAGAGAGATGGACTGTATTATCTAGGGAATCCACCTCTAGTTTCATTAGTTCCTCCACCTACATCACCTGCACCTACTTTGTCTTTATCTGTTCCTAACTTGCATGCTAGTATTTTACCTAGTAGTTGTCATTATGATTTTTCGTTACAAACTGTTCAGTTGTGGCATGACCATTTTATACATACAAATTTTAAATATTTATGTATGTTGTTTCCTACTTTGAGCAATGCTTGTGTTGGTGGTAAACTTGACTGTGTTATATGTTATCTATTGAAACATGTTATGACTAATTATATTTCTAGCATGCACCAGTCACCCAAACCATTTGACCTAATATACTATTATATTTGGGGGCCCTTTCCTATTACTGCTCTGTTATGTGCTCGATACTATATGACATTTATAGATGATTATACCCGTTGTACTTGGGTTTACCTTTTGCATAGGTAGTTCGATGTACTCTCTATAATCACTCAGTTTCTCCAGATGATTAAAACACAATTCGATGTCATTATTCGTGCTCTTTATTCGGATAATGTCAAAGAGTATGTGTCTGATGCCTTAATGTCTCACCTTTCTTATCAGGGTATTTTTCAACAACTCACTTGTCCATATACTCCTGAGCAAAATGGAGTTACTAAAAGAAAAAATAGGGTCTGATAGGGATGGTATGTTGTATGCTTAGAGAAATGGGGGTATCAAATTTTTTTTGATATTTTGCTATTTTGACTTCCACCTTTCTGTGCAATCGTACATCGAGTCGTGTTATTCGCCATAGGGCTCCTTTACAGGTCTTATTTCCTGAGCGAACACTTTTTTAGTCCCCCCTCGTGTTTTGGGATACACATGTTTTGTTCAGGATCGGTCTCCTACTCGTTATAAGCTTGATGATAAAGTGATTCGTTGTATCTTTGTGGGCTATTGTCATCAGACTAAGGGGTATCGATGTTATGATCCTATTAGGTGCCGTATGTATCATAATCTAGATGTTATATTTTTTGAGTATATTCCTTATTTTTCTTCCAGTCCTGTGTCTACCCTTCTAGTTGATGATACTCCCTTTGATTTTTCATTACCACAAGAGCCAGAGCCATTGATCACTATCACTACAGAGTCATCCGTCTCTCCTCCTCCAGAGCCACTCATCCCTGTCAGTACAGAGTCACTAGTCTCTCTTCCTGTGTAGGTTTATGTTTGTCACCCTTTCTCTTATTCCCCTGTTGATGTCCCTCTACCTTATGTGATGTTGGTAATACTTTTCAACTCGTTGAGTAGATTGATGCGCTTGTTGTTAGTACTAATGAGATTATAGGTACTGAGCTAGTTACTTTACCTGACGAAACATTGTAAGTGGAGGATGATGATTTAGGACGTCGTTATCCACAACGTGATCATCGTCCAGTTGTTCATTATGGTTGGACTGACAGGATTTTATATCCGATCTCTGCTTATGTTTCTTATAGTGATCTGTCTTCTACATTTCGAGCTTATAGTATGACCTTATCAGATACGCTAGTTCCTCACTCTATTTCAGAGACTATGCGGGGAGCCCTAGTGGGTTCTTACCATGCAAATAGAGATAGACACTCTTTAGCGTAATCATACATGTGATTTTGTATCTTTACCTTTAGGGGTGAAACCTGTTGGTTGTCACTGAGTTTACACCCTAAAAGTTCTTGCAGATGGTATTATTAATCGTTATAAGACTAGGCTGTAGCGAAGGGCTTTACTCAGGTACCAGATTGTGATTTTGGTGCTACCTTTGCCCCCGTCGTAAAATTGATTACTGTTCGATTGATTATTTCTCTAGCTGCATGCGGATTACTCTTGGTCTCTTCATCAGTTGGATGTGAAGACTGCATTTCTTCATGGTAATCTGGACGAGATTATTTATATGGATGCACCACCAGGCTTTCGTGGTGAGGGGGAGTATGTTGGAAAGGTATGTTAACAGCGGAAGTCTCTTTATGGACTGAAACAGTCACCACGAGCTTGGTTATCTTGCTTTAGTGATGTAGTTGTACGTTTAGGGTTTACCAGATGTCATTCTGATCATACTTGTTTCATTCGACGAAATACTTTTAGATAGTGTGTCATCCTTTTGGTATATGTTGATGATATTATTATTATTGGAGATGATATTTTTGGGACTGTGCAGGTCAAGGTAGACCTTGGAAAGACTTTTGATGTGAAAGACCTTGAATTTTTGTGATACTTTCTTAGGATTGAGGTTGCTCGTAGTAGTAAGGGTATTGTTCTTTCTCAGAGAAAGTATGTTTTGGATCTTCTCTCAGACACTGGGATGCTGGGGTGCAAACCGGCATCATCACCCATGATTTCAAACCTGAAGCTTACTGCTGAAGGTGAGAAGTTAAGAGATCCGACTGTCTAGTAGATGTTGGTAGGTAGACTTATCTACCTACCTAACACTAGGCTAGACATTTCATTCGTTGTCAGCCGAGTTAGTCAGTTCATGCATAGACCATGTCAGCCTTATCTTGATGCAGTTTATCATATTCTTCGGTACCTCAAGTCTTGTCTTGGACTTGGGTTGTTCTATGCATTAGGATTTCAGACTGGTTCTCTAGTCTGTTATTCAAATTCAAATTATGAGGGAGCGTGTGACGATCGATCTACTACGGGCTTCTGTACTTTTTGAGGGACTCATCTAATCTCTTGGAAGAGCAAGATATAGTTAGTTGTCTCTCGCTAATCGGTAGAGGCAAAGTATCGGGCACTGACACTTGGGACATATGAGATTATCTGGCTACGATCGATTCTTGGTGAGTTGGGATTTCTAGTGACTTCTTCATCTACATTATATTGTGACAATCGATCTGCTATTCAGCTCACTTCTGACTCTATATTTACACGAGATGATAAAGCATATAGAAATCGATGTTCATTTTCTTCGTTTGTTGGGACCAGTGATCTGGTTGCGGATGTTTTCACCAAATCTGTCACTCTATCCATTTTATTCATTCTTCGGGACTCCGTTGTCAAATTTGACTTAGTTGGCATTTTTATGTTTAGTTTGAGGGGGAGTGTTGGAGTTATAGCAGTCTAATTTATTAAAATTTTTTTAGTTTTTTTTTTTTTTACTTTTTTGTGTTTATTGTAATTTTCATTGGCTATATATATATATATATATATATATATATATATATATATATATATGAGCTATACTCTTAATTTGTATCCCTTTTCATTCGCAAATATTTCAAGTAAGAGAAAACATAGGAATTTCAATTTTACAAACCGAGACAAATCTAAAATGACAAGAAATCCGCAAACTAATTAATCTGAATCATAACTGAGTCAAAGCAAGTTAGCTATTCACTTTAATCCATTTGCGTTATTTGCATGTTTTTGAGTCACGGTACAACTCAATTAAACCACAATAAATCCGGCGTTTGATTACCGGAGTTTCCACCTAAACGTCGCTGAATTCTGGCATTTCCATATCAAATGCCACTAAGTCATTTAAAATTAAAGAAAAACATGTCGTTGTTGTCGTCCCACTCCGAAGTCATAAAACTAATTTTTTCTCTCTCTCGACATTTCCTCGCCGACTCCATCACCCCTTCTTTCTCTCTCTATCTCTCTCACACACACTCACACTTTATCTCTCTCGAATATATAACTGTACATTCTGCATTTGGAGAGCAAATTTCAACACAAATTCTTTCTGTTCGTCTGTATTTTGAGTGCAAAAAACTATTGTTCAAAGCTGAAAGCACTGTAAAACCCACGAGGTCTGCCAAGTTTTGATCAAGCTCCTCTTTGGACTTGAGAACTTTGCAGATGGCCCCAGTGAAGGCGAACAACTTCAGGAGGGCGACGAGAACAGAGAGGACGAACGGAATCCACCAGTAGTGGCATTTGAGAGATGAGGCTGTGGTGGTTGATGTGAGTTGGATGGTTTTTGTTTCCAGGTTTTGAATTCTCTCTTCTTGTTATATGTTCGTTTCATCTAATTTGTCTCTCTCACTCTCTCTGGATTGGATCCTGCAGAACATTATGCAATGAAGGAGATTGATTCATGGATGCTTGCTCTCTCTCTCTTTCTCTCTCTCTCTCTCTCTCTCTCTCTCACACACACACACACACACACAAAAGAAGTGATTGTATTTAATTGCAAAATTAAAGCCTGATTTTGGACAGCAAGTATTCCTCCCCCAAGTTTTGATTATGTCAGTTAAATCATCGAAGTATGAAGAATTTTCTTTGACTTATTCTAAAATTTTTGTCAATCGAATGGAACAATTACATTGAACTTACAGTTAGATAGAGAACTTTTGCAAAGTTTCGACCATTCAATTCCTAAAATTTTTTGTAGTTTCTTAATTGTTCTACTTGTTCATACGTTCATTGTGCATCTTTTTTGTATATCTTTTACAGGTTCCATCCTATATATCTGGATCTGTGGCTGGCAGCTATGACAATGAAGCTGTTGCTATATTTGTTGTGATGTTCACTTTCTGTCTCTATATAAAGGTTACTTTTAATACTGATTTCTAGTTTTGATATCTATTTGAATGTACGCATATTTTAGGCAAAAAATATCACCAAAACAATACTAATTTCCAGTAATTTGTGACAGCATCATGGCCTATGGCATCAGTTGAGGCAGGTAAGTGTAGTTTCATTCCATTACTCAAATAGCATAAATTTCTCCATTTCAATTGAGTACCTATTTATGTTCCTCACACCTACTTCATTGTTATATCATGTTTCAATTGAGTTCCTATTTATTTCAACACGCATTCGAATTAGATCATGTTTTTTGCTTTCAGTTTTTACTAACACCATTTTGCAGATTTGGCAGTGCATTGTTGCTGCTACTCTGCAGTTATATTTAATGTTAGTTTGATTTTTAAGGAAGGTTAAAGGGATAACATTTTGAAAAATCAGTGGCCAACTTTATTACAGTGAGGAAAAATGATAATGTCCTCTCTTATACTTGAGATCTTCGAGTCCTTATGGAACTAGACAGTTAGCTCATCTTTGACCTCTGTGGGCCTGCCAATTGAATTATTATTCTGTTTTCACATACTTGGAATATGTGAAAGGGATACTCAAACTCAAAGTAGAGTCCCGTATATATAGCCAAAAATAATACAGAGTGACTTAAACATCCTTGTAGTTTAGGCAAAATATAAAAATCATAGTAAGGGTAAAAAAGAGAAAAGGAATCCTAATAAACCTAGACCACTATCTATACTCCAACACTCCCCCTCAAGCTAGGCGCAAAAAATGTCAACTAAGCCAAGCTTGACAACGGAGTCCCGAAGAATAGGCAGAGTGACAGGTTTGGTAAAAACATCTGCAACTTGATCACTGGTCCCCACAACCGATGGAGTTACAAGACCACTGCTGACCTTCTCCCGAAGAAAGTGAACATCGATCTCTATATGCTTCGTTCTCTCATGTAGTACAGAGTCAGAAGCGAGCTGAATAGCAGATTGATTATCACAATATAATATGGATGGAGAGGTCACTGAAAAACCCAACTCGTCAAGAATCGATCGTAGCCAGATAATCTCACATGTGCCAAGTGCCAATGCCCGATACTCTGCCTCTGCGGACGAGCGGGAGACAACTGCCTGCTTCTTGCTCTTCCAAGAGATAAGATGAGTCCCTCGAAAAGCACAGAAACCCGTAGTAGATCGACCATCACATGCTCCCCCATAATCTGAATCTGAATAACAGGCTAGAGAACCGGTCTGAGATCTTGATGCATAAAACAATCCAAGTCCAGGACAAGACTTGAGGTACCGAAGAATATGATAAACTGCATCAAGATGAGGCTGACATGGCCTATGCATGAACTGACTAACTCGGCTGACTGCGAATGAAATGTCTGGCCTAGTATTGGCTAAGTAGATAAGTCTACCTACCAATCTTTGATAAACTGTCGGATCTTTCAACTCCTCACCTTCAGCAGTAAGCTTCAGGTTTGGAATCATAGGTGATGATGCCGGTTTGCACCCCAACATCCCAGTGTCTGAAAGAAGATCCAAAACATACTTTCTCTGAGAAAGAACAATACCTCTGCTTCTACGGGCAACCTCAATCCCAAGAAAGTATCGCAGAAATCTAAGATCCTTCACATCGAAGGCCTTCCCAAGGTCTATCTTGACCTGCGCAGTCCCAGAAACATCATCACCAGTAATAATAATATCATCAACATATACCAGAAGGATGACACACTGTCCAGAAGTATTCCGTCGAATAAAGCAGGTATGATCAGAATGACATCTGGTGAACCCCAATCGTATGACTACATCACTGAAGCGAGAGAACCAGGCTCGTGGTGACTGTTTCAGTCCATAAAGAGACTTACGCAGTCGACATACCTTTCCAGCATACTCCCCCTCACCACGAAAGCCCGATGGTGCATCCATATAAATAATCTCGTCCAGATCACCGTGAAGAAACGCATTCTTCACATCTAATTGATGAAGGGGCCAAGAGTACTCCGCAGCCAGAGAAATAATTAACCGAACAGTAGTCAATTTTGCCACGGGGGCAAATGTAGCACCAAAATCACGACCTGGTACCTGAGTAAAGCCCTTCGCCACAAGTCTAGCCTTGTAACGATCAATAGTACCATCCGCAAGAAACTTCAGGGTGTAAACCCAGCGACAGCCAACAGGCTTCACCCCTGAAGGTAAGGAGACAAGATCTCAGGTATGATTACGCTGAAGAGCGTCCATCTCTGTCTGCATGGCAAGAACCCACTGGGGCTCCCGCATAGCTTCCGAAATAGAGCGCGGAACCAACGTATCTGATAAGGCCATAGTATAAGCTCGAAATGTGGGAGACAGATTACCATAAGAAACATAAGCAGAGATCGGATATAAAATCTTGGCGGTCCAACCATATCGATCAACTGGACGGCGATCACGCCTTGGATAACGACGCCCTAAATCATCTTCCTCTACTGATAATATCTTATCAGGTAAAGTAACTGGCTCAGCACCTGTAATCTCATCAGTACTAACAATAGGTGCATCAATATGCTCAACAAACTGAGAAGTATTACCTGCATCGCCTGAGGTAGAGGGGATATCAGTAGGGTGATGAGAGCGAGGACAACGAGCATACACCTGCAAAGGAAGAGAGACTGGTAACTCTGTACTGACAGGGATGAGTGACTCCTTTGGAGGAAAAACGGATGACCCTGTAGGGATAGTGATCAATGACTCTGACTCTTGTGGTAATGGAAAATCAAAGGGAGTATCATCAACTGGAGAGGCAGACAAAGGACTGAAAGGAAAATAAGGAATATGCTCAAGAAAGGTAACATCTAGACTGTGATACATACGACGCCTAATAGGATCATAACATCGATACCCCTTAGATTGATGACAATAGCCCACAAAGATACAACGAATCGCTTTATCATCAAGTTTATGACGAGTAGGAGACCGATCCTGAACAAAACATGTGCATCCAAAAACACGAGGGGGACCGGAAAAAGTGTCCGCTCAGGAAATAAGACCTGTAAGGGAGCCTTATGCTGAAGAACACGACTCGGCGTACGATTGCACAGAAAGGTAGAAGTCAAAACAGCAAAATGCCAATAAGATTTTGGTACCCTCATGCCTCTAAGCAGACAACGTACCATCCCTATCAAACTCCTATTTTTCCTCTCAGCAACACCATTTTGCTCAGGAGTATATGGACAAGTGAGTTGCTGAAGGATACCCTGAGAAGAAAGGTGAGACACTAAAGCATCAGACACATATTCTTTGGCATTATCCGAACGAAGAGCACGAACAATGACATCGAATTGTGTCTTAATCATCTGTAAAAACTGAGTGATTATAGGGAGCACATCAGACTTCCTATGCAAAAGGTAGACCCAAGTACAACGGGTATGATCATCTATAAATGTCACATAATATCTGGCACCTGACAGAGCAGTAACGGGAGAGGGTCCCCAAATATCAGAGTGTATTAGGTCAAATGGCTTGGGTGACTGGTGCATGCGAGGAATATAATTGGCCCTAACATGTTTTGATAGGGAACAGATAACGCAATCAAGTTTACCACCAACACAAGCATTACTCAAAGCAGGAAACAACATACATAAATATTTAAAATTTGTATGTCCAAAACGGTCATGCCACAATTGAACAGTTTGTGACGAAAAATCATAACGACAACTACTAGGTAAAATACTAGCATGCAAGCTAGGAACAGAAAAAGACAAAGCAGGTGCAGGTGAAGGAATTGGTGAAACTGGAGATGGATTGCCAAGATAATACAGTCCATCTTTCTCATGTCCCTTGATAATAATCCTCCTGGTACTCAGGTCCTGCAAATAACACGAATCAGATAAGAATACAACCGCACAGTGAAAATCTCTGGCTAACTGATGTACAGATAATAGATTCATGGCCAACTTTGGCGCATGAAAAACCGAATGTAATGTAAGGCCATCTGGGAGACGGACTGTACCCCTACTAACAATAGGGGCATGTGTTCCATCTGCTAACTGAACCTGTGTATGTAACGGCTCGTCAAAAGTGGTGAAGTGATGGGCCTCACCTGTCATGTGACCATTCGCACCCGAGTCCAACATCCAAAGGGGAGATGAACTGGCACAAGCGTGAAAGGCACGAGATATACCTGTAGTGGTGACAGCAGCAGTAGTCAGACTCTGAGAAGTCAGAGCAGACATAAGTATATCTAATCGGGAAGTGATAGCATCCATATCACTTTGCCAAGGAGGAGCAGTAGCAGGAGTGGCGGTAGTGGGCGGTGGTACCTCAGCAATAGCAACAGTACGGCTGCGAGAAGGTGGCTTAAGCTCTGGATGGAGCTTCCAGCAAGTAGCCCTGAGATGTCCTGGTCGGCCACAATAATCACATTGACGGGAATCCCCCCGTCTGCGCTGATCTGGGGCGCCCTGACGGCGCTGGTCTGAGCGTTGCCCATCCCTGACTAAGGATCCTGAACGGGACCCTACAGCAGCTGCAAGGGCCATCTGGTCAATCGAAGGAGTCAAAGCTGCAACTGGAAGTGATGCAATACGGACTCGACGCTCATGCTGCTCAATCATCCCATACACCTCATAAAGAGAAGGAAGTGTCAACATCGACAAGATCTGAGAACGAGGTCCCTCAAACTCATCACGAAGCCCCATAAGGAACTTGTGAATCCTATCCTCCTGCTCTCGAGTATGCAAGAATGCTGCTCCCTCGGGCTCTATCTTCGGAATAGCAGCAAGAGGACGTAGAGACTCATACTCAAGCCAGCGCTGGGTCAAATAGCCATAATAATCCTGAACGGTCATATCTCCCTGCCGAGCATATGAGAGCTCCTGAGAAAGCTCATAAACACGAACTCCCCGTCCTGACTGAGAATACATCTCTGATAATGCGCTCCATAGCTTCGGAACAGAGCTATGAAACTGGTGGATCCTGCAAACAGAGGGCTCCATTGAGCCAAATAACCATCCAAGAATGGCACAGTTTTCAGAGAACCATGCAGAATATCCAGGGTCGGCATCAGCTGGCTTTGGGTGAGATCCCGTCAGCCAACCAAGCTTCCCTACACGGCCTAAGAAAAGCTGGAATGAGCGTGACCACTCAGCGAAGTTACGACCATTCAACAATTGTGCCGTAACTTTTTGAGAGATCATGCCCGGTAATGCTGGTAATGCAACTGTGCTAGTAGGCACTGTATACTGGTCAAACATAAAAGTGGAAGTACCCATAGATGTCTCAACGGTAGAGGTGTCAACAGTAGGGTTCTCAAGTCCCTCAGTAGTAGCCATATCAACAACAATACTAGGGCACCCGTGACAGAAAAATAACTCTAAGATAAATAGAGGAATAAAATAAGGGAGAACAATATTCCTTCAGTCGAACAGTAGCGACAAATAAGGAAGGTCCAAAAAGCTCCCAAATAATTAAGTCACGGTGCCCAGAAATCCAAAATATATAAATAAGTGATCTACTGCATCAAGAACAAATCAACAACCCCTCATAAAAAATCCTAGATATAACAGCGAGTTGGGTTTATTGGTTGGCAGTGGGCTGGGTATGGATTTAATATGTCGGTGGGGTGTATGTTGGGTATGGATTTAATATGTCTGGGCTGTGTTGGGTTGAGAATTGTTTTGGGTTGGTTTTAATATGTCGGTGGGTTATGGATTTAATATGTCGGCTGGGCTGGGCTGTGTTGGATTTATTGGTTGGTTTGATGTATGTTTGTTGTCGGTGGGTTCACACCAGTCGGGTTCACCAGTCGGTGGACTGATTCGGTGAACGGGCAGTTATCGGTGTTCTTTGCTGGGTTGTCGCTAGTGCAATCTGGTTTGGCTGGAGTATGTCGGTTGGTGGGTATGTAATGGTGGCTGGGCAGTTTATTGGAGAACTGTTACAAGGAACCGGCTATCGGAGTTGGGTGAGCAGCGGCTGGTTTGGCTGGAGTATGTCGGTCGGTGGGCAGTCGGCAGTCGCTGGGTTCTATGGAGGCAGTCGCTGGTTTTGGAGGTGCTGTTTTGGTTCGCTGGTTTGGCTGGAGTATGTCGGTCGGTGGGCAGTCGGCAGTCGCTGGGTTCTATGGAGGCTGTCGCTGGTTCTGGTGGCCTGGGTGTGGCGCTGGAGGTTGGGCAGGCTGTTGCAGATTGTTTGGGTGTGGCGCTGGAGTGGAACGGTGGCTGCTGGGAAGGTGATGAAGGCTAGGGTTAAGGTTAGGGTTAGGGTTAGGCTTAGAGATGGAGGCTAGGGTTTTGGCTCTGATACCAACTTGGAATATGTGAAAGGGATACTCAAACTCAAAGTAGAGTCCCGTATATATAGCCAAAAATAATACAGAGTGACTTAAACATCCTTGTAGTTTAGACAAAATATAAAAATCATAGTAAGGGTAAAAAAGAGAAAAGGAATCCTAATAAACCTAGACTACTATCTATACTCCAACACACATTGTGGTGAAAAACTTGTCACCATTGTAGCTCAACGTATGTATGTCATCCTTTTAGTTGCAAATTGAAGGTAGGCAAAATGTACTTGTGACGAACTTATAGTTGTCATGAATTCTGTGGATTAAAAGGAATTGAGTGAAATATGCAGATGACTCGATATATAAAATCTTCTCAGTGGTTGTGAACATATAAAACATTTTGTGCTTGGAGATTCTTATCTTGAATTTAAATGGATGGTTTGGCCTTTGCGTTTAGGCATTGATGGTTGGCCACAAATATGGAGTTCTTCGGTGGAGCAAAACAGTCAGCAAGTAAAATTTCTTCTGCTGGCATGTTTTTAGCCTTTAACACTTTAACAGGTTTATTTTTTCCTACTTGCTAGAGAAAACCGTTGAAGGAACTGCAGCTGGTATAACTTCTGTCTTGGCAGCTTGCTCTGTTCTCCTTCCACTTGCAGCAACAACTGGACATACACTTACTCTCAGGATCCCCCCCCCCCCCCCCCAATATACTTCTGACCTCGCAAAGCACTTGTATACGCGCCTGTGCACAAAGACGGCGAGGCTTATGCATTGGTTCATTCTTCTGTTGGTTGTCTCTGACCCATATTAAGTCATTGAGATCATATTTCATTCATGATTGTTCCCTTCCTCTATAATATAAATGCCCCATAGTTGGAGAAACCTACCTATGGAAAATTGGTTTCTCCTTCGTAATTGATACCCATTTTGACAGCTGTGTTGTCGATTTGTGCAGCACTGGTTCTCTCTTCTCCTCACTGTGACCCTGAGCGGCTTGTTGGAGGCCTACACCGCACAGCTTGATAATGCCTTCATACCCCTGGTTTTCTACAGCCTTCTCTGCCTCTAATTAAATGCAAGCTCCACTCCTCACACAGGAATAAGCATACTCGAACACCCTTTTTGTAGATACAACTAACAAGCACACACTTAGCATGTATGATACAGGTCCATAAGGAGATAATGCGGTATAGTTGTATGTTATTTTATTAATTATTTGATTTTGGAATAGGCACAGCTTCACCAATATTGACATTAGAATAGAAATATATTTTTCAGTAGACGGAATGGAACAATCCCTGTATTTGTGCCTGTAGAGGATTAGACAGTCTCATTATGGAGACATGTAGAAGGGAATTTCTTAAGATTTTGAAATATATATTGAGACATCCAATGAGTCGTCGTTTTATCCATCTTTCTTTTTTCCCCTGGACTTGCTAGTGTTACTGTGAGTGAAATGTTTTAACATCTTTCTTTATATGTTATTCTTTTTAGTACTGGAGCGTAATTCTTTCTTCGGTATCGGATGATAGTTCAGCTAATGGGTTTTATTCAATGGCTGGTGTTTAGATATGAAAAACAATCTAGACCAAAAGAAAAAAAAAACAGATATGAAAAGCAATACCTGGCGTTTATATAACTGTCACAAAGCAATGAATAAATTTCCGGCGTCGGTTATAATTTTCCGATCACCGGAGTTAAAAATAGCTAAGTGGCGTTTGTGTAAACGTCAAGGCTTAACGCCGACAAAATTTCCAACGGAGCTTTAGACGACTTTTAAACTAAACGCCGAAAAAAGTAATAAGTGGCGTTTAACAAACGACAGTAAATCTCTTTTTTTTTTTGTAGTGTTGTAACCTGAAACATTAAAAGGTATGGGGCACCTCATATTTGTAGCGCTTCCCCAAGCAATATGTTGGACTACTTACCCAGAAGAACAATTTGTTGAGCCAACAGGGCTGAACCATGTGTGAAATGAACAAAAGAATCGTTTTGTACCCAGGAACTATAGTCCAAGCAGAAACATTTGGACATTTTTCTTTGGGTCTAATCCACTTTGATGGGGGTGCGAAACTGACCGTGACTGTATCTTTTATCATTTTTGAACATACCGATTTCTATCGGATCATATAGCAATTGTGTAAGTTAATCATATTTGTTAGTACTAGAGATAAAAAAGAATGAATACAGTCATAACACAATGCGACTTGACTTAGACTTGATTTTTAATTTTTTAAAGGGGTGAGGGTAATGGAGTGTGTTTAGAGATCACCCGATAGATTCTCATTGGTGGGATCTTGAGGCCCCTGATCACGTCTGTTACTTCTCTCGGAAACTAACCTAGCTAGACTAATATACCGGCCAACCATCGAGTCCCAATGTAGAGTAACTTGATTGATTGAAATATAGTTTGGTCCTCCTATTTCTTTTTTATATTAATAAAAATAAAAATGTTCCGTCATCTACGATTACAGTCAGCATAATTTTCCTTTGCTCAAAGTTCTCAGGACAAAATTGAGACTTGCATATAAATAGCATGCAACTCTATCTTAAGAATGAGGTATGCACGTGCAGATGAATGTATTTAAAAGTAACAAACTTTCTACTAGTTTTATTTATAAGGTGGTTGAAGGAGGAGGAGATAAGATAACCCCAATCCACACTACATACATCCTTAATTATTCCAACTAAAGATAAACAAGAAACTGCCAACCCGAGCTAAACTCTTATTCGAAGAATGCCATCCACACTTTGGCACATAAGACTGACTTTTTAAAGTTCATCCACTATTTTTGAGTGGCAAGATGCTACGTAAAGAGGGCCAATAGGTAAGGATCTTCTTGATGCCACCAGTGATGTAGTCATCTGTGGTGCCGGGAGCAAAGTTGATGCGAGCGTAGTAATCTCCTTTGAATAGGTATGCCTCATTAGTCTTGTGCAAAGAAAACCCTGCATCAATTCCACTTTCGAAGATGGTGTTTTTCAAACTAGGAAAACCTCGATTGATGAGACGGATGGAGATGAGGTGGGAATCATAATCGTAGTTAATAAAAGCATACTGGTTGTCTTTGAAGAGGTAAGCTTCATAGTTTTTCGTTGACTCAAACGCGGTGTCTACGCCATTTTCAAACACTGTCCCTTTGAAGAAGGGGAACATTGCATGATGGTCATTGGTCTTGTGATTATCCTATCATTTGCGGTGTGTGGTGCGTAGTTAATCTGTGCACAGAGATTCCCAGATGAATGCTTGATCCTTATGATGAGACCCAAAAGCACAGTCTATTCCAGGTTCTACAAAGGTTGTGCCCGTGAGGGATGGATATCCAATGCCGATAAGATGTGGTCCAAACAACACCTTGTCGTCTTTCGTGCCTGGAGCATAGTTCACTAGCACATACTCGTTCTTCACGAATAAATAGACTTCATTTATACGAGACGAACGAAATGCTGCATTTATATATGCCATTTTCTTCTCTTACCTGCCCAATTAATTTAAAAGTGATGTAAATCATTACACTCATTAGTACTAATGACCAAAAAATCTGAATGTTATTTCTGGTAATAACCAACTCATACAAGGTTAGTGTAAGACACAAATAATAAGGCACTTGTACTGCATATTTTTTATTGGAATTAATCATTCATATTACTAGGATAACATGAAAGCTAAACAAACATAATTGCAAATCCATCTAGAGATTTTTTGAAATTACTAGTCAGTGCAAGAAAAACCTTAACATAGGCTAAGAGAATGTTCTTAGAAAACCCTATTGATTATTATGAACATAAACTAATACCATAATCTCAAAAAACTTGAGCATGCTCCAACCCTTTTTCTTTTTAACACAATAACTGACTCTTGTTCACTGAAATTTGCATGTCACCATATATATATATATATATATATATATACAAATTGCACCTAGTTTTTGGTCAAACATTATGCCAAAACCATGATAAAACTTCAACGCAGAGTCACTAACCACAAGAGCTTAAAACTAACATCAACAAGAGGCAATAACGTAAAACTCCATCACCTTAACCGAAGTAAAACCCAACAGAATTTGATTGATGATCGATGAGGAAACCTGAGGGACTGAGGGGGGTATATATAGACGTGGTTACGCCTTAGCCACAAACCGCGTGGAGGTTTACAAATTGGACATACATAAAAGTCCACAAAAGAGGTCTAAACTAATGGAATCATAAACCCGACATGTGAAGACTTTCTACTGTCGCAATGGTTGGGTGTATTTTGTTATTTGGGAAGGCAAAGGCTTCCTAATTCCTAGCATGCATATGTAGCTATAAAGCTCGTAGATTGATCAAGCACCAAACAATGGAAGGTTAATGCATGTTCATTTTTAATTAAAAAAATGTTATTTGGACATAATTTGATTACTTAATATATCATAACTATTGAATTTGTAGTTGGTGTCTGGTTTTTTTTTTTTAATATACAACGTGTCTAAGTTTGCGCAGATTACTCCATCGAGATCAGTGGCTGCCACTAACTTGAGTTGGTTCCAATTAATACTATAGATCACTATCAATCTAATGACAATATTATCGATTTACTCTCATGTGAAACCGTCGTGTTCAGGGTCAACTCCTCGGAAAGTTGTGCCAACCATAATTCGGGGAGGCAATGACTCAAAAGTGAACATTCATTATATAATGATCCCAGTAGCTTGGAGTTCATACTTCATACAGAATTTGAATATTGTAGTTCATGGACTTGATGAAAAGTCTCCCCTTTAATAATGCCGCTTTCATGAGATCATGACTTTATTTCATACACTCACTATGGTTTGGGGAATGGAATTGCTAGAATATCATCTTTCTCCAACAGTCAAGAACATCGGAAGTTGATAAATATCAGTTGGTGATACTAAATATAAAAGATGACGTGGTATGTATCATTATATTGAACATTTTCTCTACCAATAGATTATATCCATTTCTTTTACTAGAGCAATCCTTTATCACTCCCCCAAAGGATCACATCCATATATAATTCCTTTCCTAGTTTGATATATAGTTTGGTATGGTGGTAATCCTATCGAATTTGCAACTATGAGGTTATGAACTTGACTTTGAGGATAAGCATAATTTATGTATAAATAAGACCAAAAAAGATAGGTAGGACGTATTCACTTCATCTTTCTTTACATATTGGGTTTATTATATTGCAGGAAGTGCAAACGGTGCAACAACTCTTTAGAAAATAAAAATTGTAATTAATCAACAAGATCATTATTAAAGTCAGCTTTCACATTAGTAAAATTATGGAAGTATTGACCAATTCAATTGACACATGCATGCATGGCCACGAAAACATGTTACCTAGCATAAGAGTTGTGAGAGTAAATTTCTCGTGGGTTTAACATACAACATGGCATTGTCATATAATGTATATCACTGATGATACTCAAAATAATTTTTAAGTATAAGCTCAAACAAAGAGGTCAGACAAATCATTCGGAGCTCAGTGGATCAGAGATAGAGCTCCCCTCAGTCGAGGTAACATTTGGAAGTTATATGATAACAACTGGATATTAACAGGGATCCTACAAGTGGCCAAGAGGAATATTCAAGGTGTAAAACACTCAACCAACCAAGATCTTCTCCAAAAATCAAAGAGAATCCCTCGGATAAATGGCAAGGATCTCGGTGCAGATCCCATAGATCTTGGAATAGTCCTACAAATACTAAGTGACACCTCTAGCAAAGGGGTAGAACCCTAGTAGCATAAGGAATCAACTGTAATTTATTACTCTCCGTTAATGAAACAAAAGGAGCAAGAGCCTCAATTGAAAAGTGGACTAGTCGAGCTCCCGAGCTGGTGAACCATTATATTTTTCTTGTGTCAATTCTCCCAATCCCAAGAAATTCCCTTCACAATCCGCAAGAACCCAGAAGCCCAAACTTGCATTGTCAAATGTAATTTCAATCTTTTGCCCATACATGTTAAACGTAATTTTCCCATACGACTGTTCCTGTTACAAAAACACTGATGTTTCAGTAACTGATGGTCTCAATTCGCAATATGAGCATAAACCAAACAAATCTACCCTAAACGCAGAACCAACAGGAAGCCACCAACGACAAACAACCCAAGAATGTCCTAGAGTGAAATCCTCCTATGGGGAATCCCCCCACAAATAATGAGTTTGAGGCTCTTTGCTTAGTCAATCAACGTCTACTACAGCAGAACGAGGAGCTTCTGAAGCCCTTGCAACGCTCTCAGGAGGCACGATAGGCCCAAGAAGGCTAGAATAACCCACCGCTTAGGGAACAATAACACCTCGACCACCTCAAAGAAATCAATGAATGAGAAAAAAATAGCTAGATCCTGAGGCAAGTTCCCCATCCACCCCCTAGGAATGAGCACAATGAAGAGGTGCAAAGTCAAAATGATGAGGGCGAAATGAATGACTTCTTCCTTTATCAGCAGAAGAAAAGATAAGAGTATTAAGAGCAGCGCTTCAAGGGCATCCAACAGGAGCTAAGCCACATGAAGGAAGCGGTGAGGGGCAAGGCTCCGGTTACAATGGATGCCTTGGTGCAACAGACTGAGTCCTCATTCACCCCTGGCGTGCTGCACTTTTTCCTCCCCCAAAATTCAGAATGCCACAGATAGAGGTTTTTGATGGGACGAAAGACCCTGTGGACCACCTCAATATCTACAAGAACCAGATGGAACTGCATGGGTATCAGGATCCCGTGCGCTACAGGGCCTTTGCAATCACATTAAAGGGCTCAGCCCTGGCGTGGTTCAATAGGCTCCCCCCACCTCGATCTCCTCCTTTAAAGAACTTTACATATCTTTTGTATCTCACTTCATAGGAGCTTGGACATATAGAAAATCGTGCTACCACTTACTGAACATAAAGCAAGGTCCCCAAGAGAATCTCAAGACTTACGTCTAGAGGTTCAATTCGGAGTCACTAAAAGTGGATGTCCCAGACGAAAAGTTTGAAGTTACTGCATTCATAGTTGGTCTGGGCGTACAATCTAAGGATCTGATGTTCTCTATTTCAAAGAACCCTAGGCAAGCATGACAGAGGTACTGGCCAAAGCAGAGAAGTATATAAACGGCGAGGAAACTCTTCTCTCAAAAGTAGGGTGTTCTTGCACGCATAAGACAAAGGGAAAGAAGAGAAAAAGAGGGACCGAAGTCCTAGAAGAGAAAGAGGATGAGATAGGTCTACGAGAAGAGACCAAGATCCTTCCCCCAAAAGAAAGGGAGATGTCAGAAATCGCTTAGGTCCGCCTCAGCCAGAGTTGTAACCTAGGTGCGCACCTCGACAGCTCCCTCTCTCACTGCAACAATTTCGCAGATCTTGTATGTGGTACAAAATGAGAAATTCCTAAGATGGCCACCTCGGATGAAAACAGATCCAGCAAAAAGAGATCCCACGAAGTACTATGAGTACCATAAAGACCATGATCATCACACCGATGACTGCATCTAGTTAAAGAAAGAAATTGAGTTCTTAATCCAACGAGGATAGTTACGCCATTACGTAGCTCAAGACAATCAAAACCGAGCTCCGCCACCTTAGCAGCAGGCCCCTGTGCAGCACCAGCAACCCCTAGGGGAAATTAGAGTATATCTGGATGATTCGCCGGAGGCAGAGAGTCTAGTTTAGCCAGAAAGGCTCACATGCGTAGAATTAGAGCTAACGAAGCACCCGTAGTGCACACCGTGTCCAAGGCACCCCGACTGAGCACAATTATCACTTTTTCAGACTCAGACTTGGAAGGTTACCAACATCCCCATGATGACCCGCTGGTAGTAAGGGCTGTCGTGGCAAACAGAACTGTTCATTGAGTTCTGATTGATAACGGGAGTTCTGTAGATATCATCTTCGCCTCCACATATGATAAAATGGGCATAGGCAGGGAGAAGCTCGAGCCAGTAAGCGCTCATCTGTTGGGGTTCACAGGGGAAAGATTATTGCCCCTAGGCTCAATCTAGCTTGTGCTCACAATAGGAGATCCTCCTTGTCAGACGACCACCACCGTGAGATTCCTGGTGGGTGATGCCCCTTTTGCGTATAACATGCTACTCGGGAGACCTGCCCTCAACGCAATAAAAGCCATCCCCTCTGCCTATCACCTAGTTATGAAATTTCCAACAGAAAATGGAACTAGGGTGGTCCGAAGAGATCAGCGGGTAGCAAGGGAGTGCTACATGATTTCGATGAAGTAGAAAGAAGTTAAGAATATCCAGTTAGGCGAGCTCGGCATGAGAGACTAACTGGACACTAGGTCAATGCCATCGAAAGAGCTAGAGCCTATTCAGCTTGGTGAGGAGCCAGAACACCTTGTCTACGTCGGGTCGAAACTGAGTAGGAAAATTAAGGATCTTCTCATCCAGTTCCTGAAGAAGAACGTTGGGGTGTTTGCCTGGAAGCAAGAAGACATGAAAGGTATTGACCCCTCAGTTATCACCCATAAATTAAGTGTTAATCCCACCTGCAAGCCTGTTAAGCAGAAACGGAGAAGCTTCACCCCAGAACGCCAAAAGGCGATCAATGAGGAGGTTAGCAAGCTCCTCCATGCCAAAGCCATTAGGGAAGTAGACTACCCTACTTGGTTAGCAAACATGGTTCTTGTTAAGAAAACCAACAACAAATGGCAGCTTTGCATTGACTTCACTGACCTCAATCGAGCGTGCCCCAAGGACAGCTTTCCTTTACCTCAGATTGACTTAATAGTGGATGCCACGGCTGGATACGAGCTCCTCAGGTTTATGGATGCCTTCTCAAGCTACAATCAGATCAGGATGGATCTAGGGGACTAGGAGAAAACCTCCTTTGTGACTGGGCAGGAAACATACTGCTATCAAGTCATGCCCTTTGGTTTAAAGAACGCTGGAGCCACCTACCAGCGTTTGATAAATCAAATGTTTCAAAAGCAAATTGGGACCTCCATGGAGGTTTATATCGATGATATGCTGGTTAAATCATTAAAGGCAGAGCTCCACATTGCGCATCTAGTGGAGTCATTCTAGGTCCTTAAAGAATACAAGATGAAACTTAACTCTGTAAAATGTGCCTTCGGAGTATCTGCAGAAAAATTTCTAGGATTCATAGTCAACAGTAGAGAAATCGAAGCTAACCCAAAAAAGGTTAGGGCAGTCCTAGACATGCAACGTCTATCTAATACAAGAGAAATCTAACATTTGATAGGAAGAATAGCTGCTCTAAGTCATTTTGTATCCAGATCAAGCGATAAATGCTAACTTTCTTTCAAATCTTAAAGAAGGCTTTTCAGTGGGATGCCCAGTGTGAAGAAGCATTCAAAGCTCTAAAGGAATACCTGAGGGCCCCTCTAGTTCTGGGTCGTGGAGCTCAGTGAGTTTGATATTAGATTCAAGCCAAGATGTGCGATCAAAGGACACATTTTGGCAGATTTCATCGTAGAATTTACAATAGCAACATCCATGGAGGCCACAAAACTGGTGCCTGATCTCCCCACATGGAAGCTTTCGATAGATGGAGCTGTCAACGCTCAGGGAAGCGGTGCAGGCTTAATACTGACCTCTCCAGATATAGTAGATATCGAGTATGCCCTTAGGTTTGAGTTTAAGGCTTCAAATAACAAGACAAAATATGAGATGGTTATCGTTGATCTCAACCTAGCTTACTTAATAAAGGTATAACAGTTGGAGATCTCTAGTGGTTTCTAGTTAGTGGTAAAACAGATAAAGGAGTCTTACGAAGCTAAAGGTGAGAAAATGGTCCTTTACCTTAGAAAGGTAAAGGAATTGATCAAGAAGTTCGTACAAGTCAAGATTAGACATGTCCCAAGGATTGAGAACTTACGAGCAGACGGCTTGACCAGGTTACCAACTACTTCGCATGAAAATTTGGACAGGTTGATCCCAGTGGAGCATCTAACAGACCCATCTATGTGCATTGAGGATGAAGAAGTACTGTCGGTACAAGCCCCACCAAACTTATACAAACGAGGTTTTTCAACACCTCTCCTTAAGTGTGTGGGGGACGAAGACGCCAATTACCTACTCAGGAAAATCCACATGGGAGCTTGCGGTAATCAAATCAGAGCTCGGGCTTTAGCAGGAAAATCGTTAAGGCAATGGTATTATTGGCCCATAATACTAAGGATGCCACAGAATTGGTCAAAAGATGCAATGTCTACCAAGTGCACGCCAATGTCCCCCATTGCCCTCCAGAGCTCTTAACTTCGGTGGTAAGCCCTTGGCCTTTCCAGCAATGGGGCTTAGACATACTGGGATCTCTACCCATCAGTGTGGGGCAGTGCAAGTTTGTTATTATAGGAGTGGACTATTTCATCAAATGGGCAGAGGTGGAACCCTTGGCAACCATCACTAAGCAGAAGATTTAGAACTTTACCTGAAAATCCATAATTTGCCGATTTGGGGTCCCCAGAGCTATTGTGTCTGACAACGGGAAGCAGTTCAACAATCCTAAGTTCAAAAACTTCTGTGTTGAGCTCGAGATAAAGAACTACTTTTCAACTCCCGTTCACCCTCTGTCTAACAAGCAAATAGAGGTCACCATTAGGACCATCAAAGCAGCCCTGAAAACCAAGCTTGAAGATCTAAAGGGTAAATGGGTAGAACATCTCCCAGAAGTACTATGGGCTTACAGGACAACTACCAGGTCAGCGACTCAAGAAACGTTGTTTGCCTTATCCTTCGGGACTGAAGTGGTGGCGCCTGTCGCGATTGGGCTCCCATCTCTCATGACTGAATTTGTGAATGAGGGGAACAATGATGAGTCCCTTTTGCCGAGCTTGGATTTATTGGAATAAAAGAAGGAAACAGCTCTGCATCGTATTAAGAGTTACGAGAGGAAGACAGTCAGGTACTACGACAGGAAAGTCAGACACAGGAGTTCAAGGTGGGAGATCTGGTGCTTAGAAAACTTCTGTTAGTAAGGAAGGACCCTACGCATGGGAAGCTGAGGCCTAACTGGGAAGGTCCCTACATAAATTTTTAGGGTGGTTAGACTAGGAAATTGCGAGTTACAAACAGAAGAAGGAAAAATCTTGCCTCATTCTTGGAATGCAGAGCATCTTAAGAAATTTTTTCAGTAAGTCTCTCCTATAATACGATTATTCTTAATAAATTAGCAAGTCTGAGATTCGTCCCTATGAGGTTGCCTAAAATAGCTACAAAGCTAATGATGAACTTTTTAGTTCATAAAACGAGCTCAATAGTTCACGATGAACTCTTTAGTTCATAAAAAAGAGCCCAATAGCTCACAATGGATTCTTCAATTCATTAAAAAGAGCCCAATAGCTCATGATGCTTTCTTCAGTTCATGAAAAAGAGCTCAATAGCTCACGATGAATTTTTCAGCTCATAAAAAAGAGCTCAATAGTTCACGATGAATTTTTTCGTTCATAAAAAAAAAAGAGTTCAATAGCTCACCATGAACTCTTCAATTCATAAAAAAGAGCTCAATAGCTCACGATGAACTCTTTAGTTCATAAAAAAGAGCTCAACAGCTTACGATGAACTTTTCAGTTCATGAAAATGAGCCCGGTAGCTCGAGATAAACTCTTTAGCTCGTAAGCTAAGGGTAAGCTCTTCAGCTCGTTCAATGAATTCTTCTGCTCATGGAATTGAGACAGAATCTTCAGGTCAGAAGCATGCAACAAGATTTGAAGCAAAACCACAAACTTAACAATCGACAGAGGAGAATTTAACCATTAGATAAAACAAAGGCTCGAAAATCCAGAAGCAATACAATGAAGGAAACAAAATGATTACAAGGAAAGTTTCCAGTTCTTAATAGCCCTTGAGGCGTCTCTGGAGCTTAGCAACTTCCTTTCTTAGGCGGGCATTCTCTTTTTTAGCTCATCCTTCTCCTTCTCTACCTCTGATAAAAGGTTTATAAGTTTCTGACCTGTTGAAGAGAACAAAATTGCTGCCAGTGAAGATCCAAATGAGGATGAAGAAGAGTCATTGGCAGAGCCACTCCTCTGGCGTTTCTGAGAAGATGTACCTACATCCTCATCCTCATCAAATTCGGAGGGGCAGGTTTCAGGAGAATCTGGGTAAGAAACAAAGTCTATAACAGCTCTAGCAGCACTGAACAGAAATAAGTTGTCTGGTGTCATCAGCTCAGAGTAGGACACAGGCTCAACGTGGATTATCTGTTCGACTTGCATCGCCTCCAATAAGTCAAATTCAAGGGGGCCTACCAAGCAAAGAAAATCTTTCTATCAGGACACAACATCATGGGACCTAAATAACAAAGGCAGTCAAGATATTTACCTGGACAAGAATAGCTCTTCCAGGACCTAGGAACCCCGCACTCTTTATAACGCAGCTCAATGGACCTCCAAGAGTCCCCAGAAACATAAAAGAAACGTTGAGCCCACCCCTCAAGGGGAGAAGGAAGGTCAAGCACTAGATGGCGCAGTTCAAAGTGCCTCCATCGAAAACAGATAAAACATGAGATCTCATCTTCTTCAAGATCGAAAAAGTAAAAGAATTCTGCTACTGTGGGAAACTTGTCATCACCCCGCAAGCGACAGAACAGGAAAAAATTGATCATAGTGGCCCATCCCTTGGGAGAAAGGCGAAAAGGACACAAGCAGCAGTGAGCCAAGATATAAACAATAGAGGGGTGAATGGGTAGACATAGCCCCATCTCCAAAGCTCCTTCGAAGAAACAAGTCTCTCCTCGAGGAAGATAGTTACAGGGCTCATCAGAGGATGGAGCCCGTAGAGTCAATTCCAAGTCAAGGAAAAACCTCCCCTTTATCCCATCCAAATCTGAGGATGATATCGACGAAGGAACTAAGTAGCGAGACTGCCACTTCCATTCAATTCCAAAGGAGGTTTGTTCCTTGAACAGGGGCGAGATTGGGGCAGCCATCAAAAGTTTCAGAACCGGTAAAGAGAAGAAGAAATAGAAAAAAGATCAATCTTCAAGATTTGAGAAAAGACTCTGAGAATAAGGAGGATCCAAGAAAATATAGCAAAACCGTAAGGATACTGAGTTTCAATGCAATCAAAGAACGCGCAAGAACCGAAGTCGGCGAACCTTTGGGTTTTCCAATTTAAGAAGTGGTTACACTTTTTGAAAAGTTGCTAGGCAAGCACGTTAAAAGAATAGGCAACCCACAAATGTATAACCACCATGTCATTTAGCATAGAAAGCCCAAGTTGAACAAGGGCATCAAGAACACGACTACCAATAGTTGTTCGCACAAGGTCAACATCCAGAAAAGCTCGGACAGGCCTTTTGCTTTTAGTTGATCCAAAAGGGACAACCTCCCTAGATGCCTCGACATTTCCCTGATACTCCTCGTCTATCTTAAGCATTAACAGCACTCAACAATCTTGATAGACTTTCTGAGCTCTACACTTCTCAGATGTCTATGGGTTGAGTTCAGCTTGCATGGCTGCATAAACCTCTAGAGGCATCTCCATAAGGCCAGTTGCCTCAAGACCCTTCTTGATGCACTGGCTAAAATGGGATCGGTATTTGCGGAACTCGCCTTCCGTCAAAGCTCTCATGGATGCATTGGTGATGGCCTCAACATCAAGTTACTTACTCTCTTCGCCAAATCCAACAAACACAAGTATGGAACTCTCCAAAGGTCAGACCTCAGTTCCCTAACTTTAAGAAAAAGCTCAATGAGCTAGTAGCCCGTTGAGGCTCGCAGTTTCAACAAATTTGCTTTAAGAAGAACTCGGTACTCCTCAAATAAGGGGCAAGGGAAGGATAAAGTAAAATAACTCAAACACGCATTGAGGGCAACAACTCAAGGGCAAAATTTTAATGGATCAGTGTTATAACTATAGAGCGGTAAGCCATGAAATAAGTTGAGGGATTAACTTCAAGGAGAGGTCCATGACGAAGCTTTATTGATTCAATCCAACTAACCTTCGTTCTAGATAAGGCAAAGCTCAGCCAGAAGCCTTTGAACCTTGAGAATTCTTAGATTTCTTGGGGCTATCAAAGCCCTCATGTATGCATCAACATGACCTCTAGTGGTATGCTTCTAAATGGACCTCAACGCCAAGTTGCGTACTATCTACATCAGGTCTAACAAACCTCTAGTCACTATGAGATTAGTTTTAAGCCCACAATAAGGAAGTTCATGGGCATAAGCAGCTGCAAGAACCTAATCGATAGCAAGGGTCCCCTAAGGACCCTTGATAGTAGGAAGAAGTCCTTCAAAGGTAAGACCCTAGATCTCCAATAGCTCGTGGTTCAACAGTTCAGCAGAAAGTTAGGACAGGTCCGCACCAAGTGGAACCAAGTCCACTTTGAGTAAAAGCTCAGCCTGACACATAAGTAGCTATTCCAAACTCTTATGCTTCAAAGAGGTCTGAGTGACCCTTGAAGAGAGGGGGGAAAAGAGGAACATGAAATAAAGAGCAACTTAGCGAAAAGTGGATACTCATTTCAAAAGACAAATAGCTATATCAGTACAGTTACATCAGCGTTTCAAAAAAGTAGTGAAGCATGTGCACAAAAAAAAAAGGAAAAAAAATTTAGAAAATCCTAAGTAGTTGGAGCAGGAGCAGACAGCCTAATAGCGGGAAGGTCTGGCAGGTCAGAAGATGGAGCCTCTGGTAAATCAGCAGTTGAAACCCCTGGGAGCTTTGAAGCAGGCATGGAAGAAGAAGTCTCAGGACCCTTATAAGCAGGGACTTCAACATCAGATAATGGCGAACTTAAGGCCAATGCTCGAGAAATGAGATTATATAAGAAAGGGGTAGTGGCAGAAGCAACAAGCAATGAATCTGCTTCAGGAAGCTCAGCTGCAGAAGGCTCCAGGGCTTCGCTCTTGTCCTCTGTGGCTGTTCCTTCTGCCTCCTCCTCAGGGGGAATGTCAAAATCAAAGTTCAGATCGGATATGTTCTCTCAGCAACATCTTGGAAAGCAAGCCATCCAGTAACCTACTTAGTTGATACATCATCTTTCAGCTAAGTGATGTTTTCCCTCAACAGGGATATAGTTTCGTTCTTTTGGAGTATGGTGGCCTTCTTCTCCTCAAGATCTTGGCGGATGGTGTCGTTCACCTCGGACACGTTGTCATACTCCTTTTTCATGTTCTTGAAGGAACGAAGGGCCTCAAGAGCTTCTTCACATGCTCTGACCCAAGCTTGAGCTCCTATTTGGCCTTCTTCCCCTCGTTTTTGGCTCTCTCGTTCTCTACCTCCAAGTCCGAAATAACAGAGGCTTGCCTCTCCACCTGCTCCTGAAGCTCCTAGTTCTGAATACGAAGGTCTTCGTTGCTAAAAGACAGCACATCAACCTTGATCTAAAAGGCATTTATGGACTTGGATGAACCTTCCAAAGAGCAAATACTCTCCATTGAACCCTTCACATGGAGGGCTGGCTAAAAAAAAAAATAAAAAAATAGATAGGTCAGAGGTTAGTGCCAGGTAATAACATACAAGAAAAGAAAGATGAGAGAAATATGCATTTACCGCAGTCACTCCATGAGAGCCAAGCTTATCAAAGTTTCAAGAGGCATTGAAGAGGCTCTTTGAATGTCAGACTCATGAAGAATGAAGCTAAATTGCCCCAGCAGCAAGCTCAATATTGTCAAAAAAGGAGCCTTGGCCACTTTCTACTTTGGGGCTTTTCCCCTTCCCAACTTTGTTACCCACAAGTTGCAATGGGGGAAGGTGCCCAGTTGACACAGGAGAATTGGAGGTGGGCAACAATTGAGTAATCATATCTAAGGCCCAATCGACCTCAGAAGAGGTCGAGGAGATTTGCCCAGCCTCAAGAGCTCTACTAGGGGCAAGCAGAGACCTTGGGGGGAAAGAACTCTCTATGGCCCTCGGATTGGAAGAAGGATGAATAGTGGAGGTCGGAGTTGGAGCAGAAGAGCCAGGGAGCACAACAGTCTTCTGTATCTTGGTTGGAGGAGCAACCTCGCTGCCCGAACCAGCCTCAGCCTTGCATTTACTACCACTTCTGGTCTTCTTTAGTTGAGAAAGCTTGGCTTGGAGCTCCACTGTGGATGGCTTCATTGCAAATGACCCTGAAAGACCAGAACAGATAAAGACATATAAGCAGAGCACAATAAGAAGAGAAGAAGTTGGAAGATGGGGTGTACCAGCTGCCCCTTCCACACTAACAACACAGAGGAGAACGGGAGCTTCTATCGTTGTTTCAGGGAGGCTAAAACCTTCCGCTACAAGTTCCCAGGGTTTGATGAGCTTAGAATATCTCTCTGAGTTGTAACCCTCTAAGGACCGCGAAACCTTCTCGTCGGTAGCGCTAAGTTCAGGGCAGATACCTGAGAAGCAGGGCAAGGAAAACAAAAAGAGATCAGCATAAAGGGCCCTAAGATTGATACAAGTTCACCCCAAAAAGGACTTACCTAAGTTGTCTAGAGCTTTCCAGACCCGAGGGATTGGAAGGGAATCTGAGCTATCAGATGGATTGCACTCCCAGTGATGGCCCCCCACGATGAAGAAAAGTTTCTTCCAGCCCTTGTGAGAGCTCGGGAGGTCAGAAATAATTGCTTTGGCCTTTACCCGTTTAGAAATCTATAAAAAATCATCAGTAGGAGTGTACTTGTCATTGAAATACTCCATGAGTAAAGAGACAGTAGGGACCCCAAGCTTATGTTTCTTAAAGAAAACAAGAAGGCCCACCAGAACACCCCAAAAGTAAGGGGAGATCTGAGCAGGACAGACATTGAAGTGTTGCAAAACGCTCTTGATAAAGGGATGCAGGAGGAAACGAAGGCCATTATCAAAAGCGGCCACAAAGAAACAAACCTTCTTATGGACTTGAGAAACATAAGGGGTAAACTGGTCTGTGCACCAATATTGGACGCCAAGAGGAAAACCAAAACGGGCATTAAGAATCTTCATAAGGGGAGGAGTGACCTCACTGGAGCCCACGAGCTCTGCAATTCTAAAAGTGGCCCCGGCACCCTCAGCGCTGCCAGAATCACCAACATCGCTCAACTTGGCTTTACCTTTGTTAGGGTTTTGGGGAGCAGGAGAGGCAGATGAGGGAGTCTCTACAGGGTACCCCTCAGCATCAATAGAATCGACTCCAGAGAATTATCAATCTCCTCTCCCACCTCACCTAGATCAGAATCCTCCTCAGCAAACCTATTCCCTATGGAGGAACTGAAGAGGGGGTAGTTCTAGAAAGGATAGACATAGTAGGACAAGAAAAAGGAAGATTAAAAATGCGATAAAGGGGATAAATATTTGTGAAACACTCTCTAAGAGTCTGGGGGCAACACAGCAACTGCCAATGATGAAAACTCTAGCGGTTGAGTATGGGTCTAAGAAGAGAGGGATACGAGACCGAGATCGATCGCGGTTCCCAAAGTAGCAGAATCGAAAGGTCCAAAAATGCAACAACCACCTCAAATCTAAAGGGTCTAGGGCGAAGAAGCACAAAAAAGACAAAAAACGTACATAATCCTTTGAATCGAAGAACGAAGGGGCAAATATCGCTAAGCCTTCGGGTCGAATTGGGGAAAATCGTCTCTCTGATCAAACCCTAAGAATAGTAACAAGTTAGGGAAGATGAAATTGCATAGAGGAAGAAAGGGAGAGCCAAGGAGAATTCGAAGAGTGAAGAGGAAATCTCTGGTTTAGAAGCATTTAAAGCTAACGGTACTGGAGCTTCGAAATGGGCAACGCGCACGAGTAACGAGGAGGGAAATAATTTTTGGTAATCGTCCAATTGCTCACACGTGCATCGAGGCATTAAAGGGAGGTCCTCCTTGTTTTAATTTAAGCACAACCCTTGCCCAAGCCAGCTTGTCCAATAGTTTTGGGGGCAACTGATGATACTCAAAATAATTTTTAAGTATGAGCTCAGACAAAGAGGTCAGACAAATCATTCGGAGCACAGCGGATCAAAGCTAGAGCTCCCCTCAGTCGAGGTAACAACTGGAAGCTATATGATAATAGCTGGATATTAACAGAGATTCTATAGGTGGCCAAGAGGAATATTCAAGGCGTAAAACACTCAACCAACCAAGATCTTCAAAAATCAAGGAGAATCCCTCGGGTAAATGGCAAGGATCTCGGTGTAGATCCCACAGATCTAGGAACAGTCCTATAAATACTAAGTGACACCTCCAACAAAGGGGTAGAACCCTAGTAGCATAAGGAATCAACTGTAATTTATTACTCTCCATTAATGAAATAAAAGGAACAAGAGTCTCTATTGAAAAATAGATTAGCCGAGCTCCCGAACTAATAAACCACTATATTTTTCCTGTGTCAATTCCCCAATCTCAAGAAATTCCCTTCACAATCCGCAAGAACCCGAAAACCCAAACTTGCATTGTCAAACGTAATTTCAATCTTTTGCCCATACACGTTAATTTGCACCATCAATCACTAATAAAATATTAAACATTTTCAATGAATAATTGTCAACTATGACTTATTTGTCAATTTTTTTTTCTTTAAAAAGTCAATTTTTGTGTCCCACAAGTTAATATTATGGCAGTCTCTCGTTATGGCCTTGCTACATTAACAATTTTTTTAACTAACATTTTATTTTGTTCAGTTTTGGACAAACCCTTACCTCTCCATCTCTCTATCATCCGAACATTGAACCCGACACTAACAATGAAATCGACACCGGCCAAACGTCTTGTCGGGCAATCTGTCATAGTCTCGTACCTCTCTCTCTGTCTCTCTGTATATATATATATATATATATATATATATATATATATATATATATATATATATATATATATATGTTGATGCATATAAAAATTTGATGATGAACCTCTTTATATAGGCAATATTATTTACCAAAGGGGTTCTTCTCTCAATTTGAATTTCCAGACCAATTTGAGTCGACATGTTGCATGTGGAGGAATTTCCATTCTTTGATTTTAATGATCGAACACTTCGAAGAGCTTACACGAAAACGTGTATTTACAAAATCATTCATGTGAAACTTGGGAGGCTCTGATTTAAATAAGGCACATGTAGAAGGTGAATGTAAAAAGGGAAAAGAAAGTCATACCTAAAACCTGTACGTCTTCGTATTTTTATGATATAAAGCATTTGACTTCATTGAGGGAAAGTGTTGGATCCATGGTCCACTCGTCAACCATCGTAACGATAATAGTAACGGAGTTGTAATTACCCATGATGCTACGACATTGTTATAAAGTTTTGCACTTGTACCAACCATAATTCATTTATTTAGAAGGTAGCACATAGCACCAATGCAAATTATACATGCATTATGAGGCAAGGACACTCAAAACTGATCATTCATTGTATAATAACCAAGTAGCTTTGAGTTCAAACTTCATATAGGCTTTAATATTGTAGTTCCTGGACTTGATGAAAAGTATTTCACCTTAACTTTCCGATGTACCGAAAAAAAAAACAAAAGAAAAGTATTTCTCCTTTAGTCAAAGTACTTTGCTAATTATAAACAATTACAACCCTCAAAGTGATGCCACTTTCGTTAGATCCTGGCATCACGGCTTATGTCCCTATCTATGGTGATACTACATATAAAAGATGGAGCAATGCTATCGACCTATTTTGCTGACTTAATTTACTATAATCATTAAATTGACTGCAGGTTCTATTAAATATTGAAACTTAGTATTAATCCAATAGTTACAATGAAAACAGATCATTTAGTCAACAAATTAGATCAAATTATTTTGTCCAAATAGCATTGATATGGAACCTTGGATTAAATATTTTCTCTTTACGCCTTGGTCACTCCCAAATGGATCAAATCTCTACTTTCTTCCTAGTTTGATTGTTTGGTACGGTGGTAATGCTATCGAATTAGGACTATGAGGTTATTACCACCGAATTAGGAACTATGAGGTTCTGAGCTTGATTTTGAGAGCAAGCACACTTTATGTACAAATAAGATTACAAAGACAGGTAGCACGTATTTAATTCATCTTTTTATATATATTGGGTTGATTATATGAATAGAAGTGCAAACAGTGTAACAACTCTTTAGAAAATAGAAAATGTAATTAATCAATAAGATCAATAATAAAGTCAGCTTTCACATTGGTAAAATTATGAAAGTGTTGACAAATTCAATCGACTCAAGCATGCATGGTAAAAGATGTCAGGCATGGTAAAAGAAACATGTTGCCTATCCTCTTGTGTTTTCCATACACATTGATAAGAACAGTGAAGGTTGATTGCAAAAAGAAATTTAGTGTCTCTCAAAGGTGTTTGGTGTACCAAACCAACATATACATTTAGGTTCAAATAGTACTAACAGGTACGTCTCTTTCTCTCTCTCTTTCCCTATATATATATATATATATATATATATATATACTAGTCATAACCCGTACCTGAAGACACAATAAAATATAAACTTTGAGTGTCCAAAAAATTGATCTCACTATATTAAATTTTTTTAAAATATATTAACTACAAATTAATCAAATATTAAATGATTAAATATATGATAGAAATGAGTGATGTGATATTTTTAGAGAGAAAATATATAAATAATTAAATATATGATAAAAATGAGGTATGCAATTTGACGTTTGAGTCTGACAAAAGGATGATAGATGAGGTAAGTGATTGGTAATGGTTTTGAGAGAGAAAATATGATTGGGATAAAATTCAAACACACTCCTGTTTTATTATATAGATATACATATATATATTGGTGCACATAAAAATTTGATGAAAAACCTCTATATAGGCGATACTATTTACCAAATGGGTTCTTTCTCCCAGTTTTGAGTTTTTTGACCAATTAGAGTCAATATGTTATGGAGGAATTTCAATTCTATGATTTTAATGATCAAACACATTGAAGACCATACACGAAAACGTGGATTTACGAAATCATTTGGGTGGAGCTTGGGAGGGTCTGATTTTAATGAGAATGTGGTTTATCTAATTTTAGTGGGTCACATGTAGACGATGGATGTAAAAAAGGAAAAGAATGGAACTTCGGAACGGTGGGAGGATACATAAGAAAGTCAACCCACAACCTGTACGTCTTCCTATTTTTATGGTTTATGAATGTGACTTCAAGGAGGAAAAAAATGTAGGGGGAGAGTGGCCTCATGTTAAACGGTCAACTCCATATAAGAGAATCTAGGTCAAAAGAATCATAAAGAAAGAACATGTGAAAAGATTGGATCCACGGTCCACTCGTCCGATACAAACCTGAAATGGCCACAACCATCGTCAAGGACAAACTCACGTCGGATTAAATAAGAGTAATCCTAGATAAATTTAAAAATTAGATTTCATAATCTCAACCATTGAATAAGAAGTTGGTTTCAATAAATTCTGAAACTCATAGTGAAATCAATGATTGTAATTATCAAGTCTAGTTTTTAAATCCATATAGTATTGCTCATTAAATAATTGGATATAAACCCATGATGTTACTGCACATGATGCTACTGCATGGTTATAGAGTTTTGTACTTGTACCGACCATAATTCATTTAATTAAAGGGTGGCACATGGAACCGAAGCGAAGTATACTTGCATTGTGAGGCAACGTCACTCAAATGTCATCATTCATTGCATAATGATCAAGTAGATTGGAGTTCATATGGACTTGAATATGATAATTCTTGAGTTTAATGAAAGAAAACGTTATACAATTCAAATAAATTCAAAAATTATAACTCAAATGCATATTTTTCTTTAAATGAACGTTGAATGAATGAGTTTTATTAAAAAAGTTAATGGGACTCACTCATTTAAAAAATAATATACATTCAAATTATAAATAGTTACACCCCTCGAAGTGATGCCACTTTCGTGAGGTCCTGATTTCACGACTAAGGTCCCACCAATGGCGATACTACATGTAAAAGATGGAGTAGTGCTATTGACCTATTTTGCTTGCTATTGACCTATTTTGCTAACTCGATTCAATATAATTATTGGATTGACTATGGACCTCATTAGATATTGAAACTTGGTATTAATGCAATAGTTTTCAACCGAGTCTTTGAAGTAGCTGCTAATAAGGAGATCACTTCTACCATTACTGTTAGAGTTATAACAGTCTAGTTTACTAGGGTTTATTAGAGTTTTTCTCTTTTACCTTTTTATCCTTATTGTGACTGTTATTGACTATATATACGGGAGTTCTACACTTAGTTTGTATCTCTTTTACTCACATCTATCTTAAGTTGGTATTAGAGCGACCAATCATAACCCAAACCCTAGCCTCTACCAAAAATCGTAACCAGCGAGGTGAAAGACATAGCTAACGCACACCCCCATCCACCGACTATGAACATCGAAATCAGCCTACACCGTGACCCCATCAAACCCAACCAAAAACTAGCAACCCAAGTCATCGACAGCAACACAACTGATGGGACTCTTCTGAAAAGCCCTGAGATGAAGACACGTGTCCTCGGGTTTTTGGAAACAGTGTTGCCCGGATGTAAGCACCATCGGCGAAGAGCGTCCTCTCCCCCGAGGTACCTCTCAAAGGATCATGCATTCGGTGTATTATACAACACGTGTCCTCGGTCACCCGTGTACCTCGGAAACATACCACCCTCGGTCCCCGAGGTGAGCCTTTCCTCGGTGCCGAGAGTCACTCCGTCCTGGACGTTTCCTCTACTCCCGGATAAAGCTACTGACGTACGGGTCATCAGCCTATGCCAGCCTAGACTATTCATCATGACCTCGTCTTACACAATTAATGTCAGAACATACCTGAATACAGTAATCACAGCCAGTAAGGGATGGACGTGTGGCAAATGATGTCACATCAACGACAGACAAACGGCACGCTATTACTGACACACGGCTTGGGAAAGCAAACAATTAATTGCACCCTTCTGTTGACGAGACCGCATTCAATGCGGTAAGGTTCGGATATGAAAGGCAATAAATGCTCCTATTACAGAGCATTTATTGCATCCTTCCCGAAAGGAGCATAATGTACCGTCGGCGTCCCGACGACTCAGCATTGATTGCTCGGGACCCCGAGCAGTCAATTAGAGAAGACATTCCTCATCAAATCAGTACACACGCTACCTGTGCCTGATGATCACCTACTGACCACACTGACAGCAATCATAAGCTTTTAAGGTATAAATACTCATCCCAAAAGGCAAAGCGGGTATGCAATCACAAACTCTCTACTACAATACAGATTTTCTCAGTGTTTTCTTCTTCCTCTCTCTCATTCAAAGACTGACTAGACCGTCGGAGGGGATATGCCGGAACACACTCCGGCACCCTTCTAACTTGTTCCTCTTTATTCCAGGAAAACCTTTCACACATACAGGATAATTCTTCCTTTCCTAGGGTCTTCCTTTGCCGTTCCAGGTTGCCACCGTACCTTGCAGGCTGCTTTAAGCAGCGCGTTTGGCCACCCAACCGGCTCACTCAAAGTTTCACCAGGGGAGAGATCTGTTCCCAACATTTTTTATATTGTGCAGGATCTTGCACGCACAATCTGGCGCCGTCTGTGGGAAGCGAGTAGTTTTCCTAATCTTTTCTCTATAAAGAACAGTGACCATGGTGAACACTCGACAAAGAGGGAAAGGACCCCACCAAAGGAGTCTCGAGTTACAAGCTCCCTGCCATCACGAAGGGAGGGATCGCACCAGTACGATTAAAAGTGCCTCTACTCGGTCAAGGGGGGTAACCCCTCAAACCAGTATGGGGATCAGGTCAGGAGGGTCAGCCCCCTTGGCCCGTCAGCTGGCAGAGGTGATTGAAGAGAAATTTGGCGAGAGATTACGTCAGCTGGAGAAGGACAATGTAAACGTCCTTAGCCGGCTTGACGAGTTTGCCGCCTCAGGCGGAGGGTCGAGGGATTCATTCCTTTCACGAGGACTCCCCGTCCATGGGCGGAGACGAAGGATCTAAGAAACCACCTAGATCACAAAACAGAAAGCTCCAGGGCCCCGAAGCGACCCAGAGCCGGCGAATGCCATCTTGACAACCATTCCAGGAAAGCGAGGCCATTGGCCCTGGACGACCTCCGGCGAGGTTTGTCCAGACGGAGGAAGGGAGATGAATCCGAGGAGGACTCAACCCAATCTACACGACGCCCAGGAAACGAGGGGCTTACCGATGAACCCAGGGACTTCAGGAGGCATCCCGTAAGGGAAGAAGTAGATCTCAGAGCCCGATTAGACTCCAGAAGAAAGGGTAAAACGGTCCAGGACGAGGCTGAGGACGAAGTCATGCAAACACCCTTCACGAGGGAAATCAGTGAGATGGATGTCTCAAGAAAGTTCGTCGTGCCGCGGTTCAAGACCTATGATGGGCGATCTGATCCCGAAGCCCATATCAGACAATATAAGCAGATGATGTCCCTCTATCATTCGGACCAACGGTTTCTATGCCGGGTGTTCCCTATGAGCTTGGGGGACTCTGCGATGAGGTGGTTCGAGACGCTTCCCCCAAACAGTATTGGGTCCTGGAAAGAATTGACAAGGCAGTTCCTAACCCGATTCATCACGGGGAGTAAGCGCCCCAAGGACATTGGATCATTGTTGACCCTCAGACGGAGGGAATCCGAGACTCTTCGCCAGTACGCCATCCGATACTGGGAAGAAGTCAATGAGGTCGAGGGATGCTCGGAGGTCATGGCAGCAGCATCTTTCCGGCTCGGCTTGGCGAGGGACACGGACCTGTACCGATCCCTGACCAAGAAGACTCCCTCGGATATGGGGGAACTGATGGCCCGGATCAACAAGTACTCAAGGGTCGAGGACGAGATGGGAAGCAACAAAGGTCGAGCCCTCCAATCCAAGAGAAAGGAGAAAGAGCGCGAAGATATTCCCCGAAAGGGATTGCTACCCCACTCAGGGGGTTCGTCCAGAGGAGTTCACACCGTCTTCAAGGAACCCATCTTCAGGTTGCTCCATAAAATCAAACACGAGCCGTTCTTCAAATGGCCGCCCAGGATGCAGAGCGACCCCTCCACCCGTGATCAAAAAGTTAGGTGTTTATATCACCGGGATGTCGGGCATCGCACCGAGAGCTGCAGGGTGTTCAAGTCATTCTTGGAAAGCTTGGTCCGAGACGGACATTTGAAAGAATACATAGAGCCTAGGCCAGAAGAGAAACGAGCCCTTGCCCCGACCGGGGAACCGGACAACGTCATAGACGTCATCCATGTATGTCCGCTGGAGCGCCCCACGTCCAAAGAGCTCGAATCCGACCTCAAGAGGGTAGCTTTTACAAGAAAGGTAGCCGAGGGAGATGTGGGGCCATCAAGTAAAAGGGCCAGGATGGGTGAGCTTGGCATTACGTTCTCTGACGCGGATTTGACAGGCGTGGTGATTCCTCATAACGACGCCCTTGTCTTGACCCTAAAGATAGGGAAATTCGATGTCAAGAGAATTTTGATAGATTCAGGGAGCTCCTCGGAGGTGATGTACTTCGAGACTTTGAAGCGGATGGGCTTTGGCCCCAAAGACCTAACCAAAATCAGGACATCCCTCATCGGGTTCAACGGCTCTTTCGCCTTGCCCGTGGGGAAAATCACATTACCGGTCGCCACTGGTCCCTTCGTCATCGACACAGAGTTTGTTGTGATCGACACGGACTCTCCTTACAACGTGATTATGGGGCGAACATGGCTGCACGCGTTGGGAGCGGTGCACTCCACTCTCCACCAGAAGTTAAAGTTCGCCACGCCAGAGGGCATCATGGAGATCCGGGGGGACCAAGCGTCTGCGAAGAACTGTTTTTATTCGGCCGTCCGAGCCGGGGCGTCCAGCCAGGAGAAGGGGCGAGCACCGGAAGAGATCATGGAAAAATAGCAATTACAGTCCGGGCGTCCGGGGATGGATGACCCCGGGTAGACCCAGCTGAACGATCGGTTGAAGACCTCCGGAAGGTGCCCTTGGTTGAAGGAGAAGAAGAGAAGTATTTCCTAGTTGGGACCTCGATGCCCGCAGCCGAACAGGAGGAGATGATCAGGTTCTTAAGGGGAAATACAGACGTGTTCGCCTGGAACGAAATGGAAATGACAGGAGTAGACCCTGAGATAATCACTCACAGGCTGCATGTTGACCCGTCGCACAAGCCAGTAAAGCAGAGGCCACGACGTATGGCCCCGCATCACACCAACGCGGTCAATGAGGAAATAGACAAACTCCTGAGAGCCGATGCCATTCGAGAGATACAGTTCCCAGAATGGCTGTCCAATACAGTATGCGCAAAGAAGAAAGGGGGAAATGGCGTGTCTGCGTAGACTTTACAGATCTAAACAAAGCATGTCCAAAGGATGACTACCCCCTGCCAAAGGTGGACCAGCTAGTAGATGCCACAGCCGGGTATGAACGAATGGACTTCCTGGATGCCCGAGCTGGATATCATCAGATCCCCCTCTATGCCCCGGATCAGGAGAAAACGGCATTTATCACTCCCAAGGGAGTTTATTGTTACAAAGTGATGCCGTTTGGACTGAAGAACGCCGGGGCAACATACCAAAGGCTGATGAATCGGATGTTCAAAAAGCAGATCGGCAACACCATGGAGGTCTACATAGACGATATGCTGGTAAAGAGTAGACGGAGTTGTGATCATCTGGCAGACTTGGCAGACACCTTCTCCACCCTCAGGGAGTATGGGCTAAAACTTAATGCGGCGAAGTGCGTCTTCGGAGTGGAGTCAGGAAAATTCCTCGGGTATCTGGTTAGTCAGCGAGGAATCGAAGCCAACCCGGATCAGATTAAAGCAATCCTGGACATCCGAAGCCCTCGCACTGTCCGAGAAGTCCAGAAACTCACGGGGATGCTGGCTGCACTTAACCGTTTCGTCTCACGCTCCTCGGATAAATGCAAACCCTTCTTTGGAGCAATCAAGAGTGCTGGGAGAAATATGTGGAGCCAGGGGTGCGAGGACGCCCTGGCTGGGATCAAAGAATACCTAAGGACTCTTCCAACCCTGTCCGTCCCCATCCAGGGGGAGATGCTGTTCCTGTACTTGGCAGTTTCAGAGTTTGCGGTAAGCGGAGTACTTATCCGTGAGCATGAGCACCGACAGAAGCCAATTTACTACATCAGCAAGGCGCTCCTGGACGCAGAGACAAGATATCTGCCCCTAGAGAAACTGGCTCTGTCCTTGGTCACCACTGCCAGGAAACTACGGCATTATTTCCAGGCGCACCCAATCACTGTCCTAACTGATCAGCCCTTGAAGGCAATTTTGAGGAAAGCTGAACTCTCCGGAAGGATCTCCAAATGGGCAGTAGAGTTGGGGGAGCACGACATTCATTTCAAACCCCGAACTGCAATAAAAGGACAAATACTGGCAGACTTCATAGCTGAGTTTTCGGGGGAGCATCCTGTTCTAGAAGGACCGCCTCCTCCCAACTTAGCGTCTCCAACAAATGTTGAAGGATCGCCATGGCTTTTGTGTGGACGGTTCGTCAAATAGTAAGGGGTCCGGAATCGGTGTCTTGCTGACCTCTCCAGATGGGATTATTGCGGAGCAGGCCATCCGGCTGGGATTCAAGGCATCGAATAACGAAGCTGAATATGAGGCACTCATCTCAGGACTTCGGTTAGCTGAGGCGACGGAGTTACCAATTTGATCGTGCATTGCGATTCTATGCTGGTGGTCAATCAAGTCAATGGAGAATTCGAAACGAGGGACCCTAGGATGAAGGCGTACCATCACCAGGCAACGACCCTAATCCAAAGGTTCGCCCATTTGAAATCAAGCAGGTGTCCCGCGACAGAAAACACACACATGCCGACGCCCTGGCTTGTCTAGCCTCGGCAGTGGACTCCTCCCAGTCGCGCAGGATCACCATTGAGTATCTTCCCACATCCTGCATAGACCATACTCTCGAGGCGATGGTCATCCAGGACGCGCCCAAGCCGCTCAGTTGGATTGATCCCTTTGTCAAGTTCCTAACAACGGGAGATCTCCCGGAGTGTCCAAAGGAAGCTAGAAAGATAAGGCTCAAAGCTCCAAGATTTTGGGTCTCTTCGGATCAGAAGCTTTACCGGAGGTCTTTCTCAGGGCCTTACTTGCTATGCGTCCAAGAAGATCAGGTACAAGACCTCCTGTATGAGGTACATGAAGGAATATGTGGGGGGCACTCTGGGGGGCGATCATGGCGCACCGCATTATGTCTCAGGGTATTGGTGGCCGCGAATGCAAAGGGATGCGCGGGCATATGTCCAAAAATGCGACCAGTGCCAGAGGTTCTCCCCTGCGATCAGGCAACCTGCGGGGGACTTACACCCCCTCACCAGCCCTTGGCCATTCGCCCAATGGGGGCTCGATTTGGTTGGACCTCTGCCTAAAGCTCCGGGAAATAAAAAGTTCCTCATCGTGGCCACAGATTACTTCACCAAGTGGGTGGAGGCGGAGCCGTTGAGTCACATCCGAGACATAGACGCCAAAAAGTTCGTCTGGGAGAACATAGTCGTCAGATTTGGGATTCCTCGTGCACTGGTATCGGATAACGGGACCCAGTTCACTGGCGGGCGCTTCAAGTCTTTCTGTGAGCATCTCGGGATCCGTAACTTCTACTCCACCCCTGCATACCCTCAAGCCAATGGGCAGGCGGAGGCCACCAACAAGACAATTATCAATGGGATCAAGAAGAGGTTGGAGAAAGCCAAGGGAAAGTGGGCGGAAGAGCTGTTAAACATTTTATGGGTGTACAGGACAACCCCTCGGTCATCGACAGGCGAACCCCCTACTCCCTGGCATACGGGATGGAGGCAATCATACCCCTCGAAGTAGGGCTCCCGACCATAAGGACCCAAGCTTTCGATGAAGGGGGAAATGATCATCAACTGGGATTGGATCTGGACCTACTGGAAGAAAGAAGGGAGGAAACCGCCTTGAGGATAACCAAGTATCAAGAGAAGATCTCCCAACTATACAACAGGAGGGTCAAGACTCGAGAATTCCGGATAGGCGACCTGGTCCTCAGAAGGGTAACGGCCAATACCCGGGATCCAACAGAGGGAAAGATGGGACCTAACTGGGAAGGGCCTTACAAAGTGATATCAATCGGGGGCGCCGGGTCGTATGGATTAGAAGATATGAGTGGAAGACTTGTAATACGACCATGGAATGTTATGAATTTAAAGAAGTATTACTTTTGAAGTACTCTCTCCCTCAAGAGCTCGCCAAACAAAGACAAAGGGTATGGCCCTGGGGACAGAGTTCAAGGACTCTCGTCAAGTACATACAGGAGCAAGCCTCCTGCAAGGGTATGGCCCTGGGGACAGAGTTCAAGGACTCTCGTCCCCGAAGCACATACAGGAGCAAGCCTCCTGCAAGGGTATGGCCCTGGGGACAGAGTTCAAGGACTCTCGTCCCCGAAGTACATACAGGAGCAAGCCTCCTGCAAGGGTATGGCCCTGGGGACAGAGTTCAAGGACTCTCGTCCCCGAAGCACATACAGGAGCAAGCCTCCTGCAAGGGTATGGCCCTGGGGACAGAGTTCAAGGACTCTCGTCCCCGAAGCACATACAGGAGCAAGCCTCCTGCAAGGGTATGGCCCTGGGGACAGAGTTCAAGGACTCTCGTCCCCGAAGCTACACACATACAGGAGCAAGCCTCCTGCAAGGGTACGGCCCTGGGGACAGAGTTCAAGGACTCTCGTCCCCGAAGCAAATGCAGGAACAAGCATCCATAAGAAATGGTCCTGGGAACAAAACACAAGCACTCCAGTCCCCAGAGTAGATACAAGATCTTGCCTCCGGAACGGCCAGCACGCCCCCGAAGACAGTTCAAAGACACTTATGATTTATTCTACACAGAAGTAAAGAAAAGCAAAACACTACTGTACACAGAAGAAGGAAAGAAAAACTTGTTATTTATTTCCAAAAATAGGGGCTTTGCGTCCCCGAAGGCTACAAAAGGAAAGCAGAAGGGGTACAATCAAAAAAAAAAAAAAAAAAGCAGCTTCATCGGGCTCCAGGCACCTCCAGAACTTCAGCCGAGGCGAGTCAGCGATAAATGGTTGAGAAGCTTCTGGAGCGGGCAAGAGAAGAACTTCGCAGCGGGAACAGCTTGAACAGCTTGAACTTGAGCAGCTTGAGGTTCAGGAGCATGGTCCGACGGAGCGTCCTCGGACAAGTCCACTATCACCGCCTCGGGAGCATCAGCCGAGGTCTGCATCGGCGTAGGGGCTTCATCCTCGGCAGCAACCTGTGCTTCTGCCTGTGCCATCTCTGCCGAGGGCACATACTTGTGCACTTGGAAGAGAGGGGAGTCTGATGGGACTCCAGCAGCCTGGAGTGCCTCGTCCCACCCTTTCTTGAAGAATTCTTTGCTGTTTTCTTCAAGAGCGGGGAGCACGTCATCGGCAAACTCCTCCAGGAGTTGTTCCTCCGACTTCCGGTTCAGCTCCTCGGCCCTGATCCTGTCTAGCTCCTGGGTAAGGGCCAGACAGCTTTCCTCGGAGCCCACTGCCCTCTCCTCCGCAGCAGAAAGCCGCTGCGTTTGCTCAGTAATCCTCCTCTCAGCATCGGCAAGTGCGGCACTTATTTTTCAGCGCCCACCTTGGCCGATTCGGCGTCCTTGAGGAGTCTGCTCTATTTGGGCAGCCTGCCCCACCAGGGTAGAATCCCTGGCAGCAACATCTTCCGTTGCCCGAGCAAGGGCCGCTTCCGCTGCCTCCGCCTTCTGATCCCGGGCCCTCTGGAGGTCCATCCTGGACCGTGGTACCGAGCAGCAATGATAGAATCTGCTGGGTAGCCTGCAAAGGAAGGAAAAAGTGTTAATCACAAAAGGGAAAACAGGAGTGAAAGAACCAAAGCAAAAATAAACTCACCACCAGGGAATTCTGGATGATGGAGCGGAACAACACGTTGGTTGATCGCCCCCTATGAGCCGCCATGTCGGCCTCAAAATGCAGTGTCTCACTCACTGCATGGGCGACATGAGGATCCTGCAGAAGGGAATCATCGACCCTGATCACTCGGTTCATGTGATCAGTGGCTCGGGGATTCCACTCCGCGGCCTCCACTGTAGGCGGAAGGGAGGGGAGTCTGCTGCTGTGGTTTGCTGTTTGTGAGGCTGTTGCTGCTGGCTGCTGTGTTTGGGAGGCAGGGGTAACCCACGGCCCCTCCCGCTTTGCTGCTGAGCGGGAGGCGCCCTGGGTCCTCGGCTAAGGCCATCATGCCGATGCTTCACCCTCCTCTCCTCCTCCACCTGAGGGTCCCGGTCTCGCACCTGACCCCGACCAGGAACCCTTGATGATGGGGCAGAACTGGTCCCCGCTGAGGAGACGCCGCCGGTCGTTCCTCGACCTCTCCCGGCTGCAAGGGCCTGCCTCTGCCTCAAGAACCCGAGGTCGATACGAGGAGTATTTGACATCGCGACTTCAAGCGCGTGTCCTCGGCGTCCAAAGATTGAAGAATTTGAAAGTCAGGCCACAAGTCTCCTCCCGGAGTCCCCACCTCGGCGTCCGAAGGAGCAACGTCCTCTCTGACCCCGACCTCTTCAGCAACTCCCTCGACCTCTGCCCTCTGAAGCCCGATCCGGGTCTTCCTCCAAGTTCTTCCTCGACCTCTAGCCTCGCCGCCTGATCGAAGAGCTCTGACCACTGCGAAGGCTCGAAAGGTTGAGGAAGCTGTGAAAACTTCTTATACCCGGGGGTATAGTACAGCAGATTATGAGCAGCTCGGCCGAACCCGTCGGCACCCGTGAACTCTCCAAACCGTGACTAGGTCGGCAAAGTTCACCAGCGACCGAGGGGGTGGAGCTGTTTCCCGAGAAGGAATATCTGCACAACAAAAAAGATTGTCATAAACATGAGAAGTCCCGAGAAACAAATAAAGAACCCGAAGGAACCGGACGTACTTGTCGTTCTCCATTCCAGAGGGCAAAATAAGTCATTGTACTCGGGACCAACACCCCTCTGCCACATCCCTTGAAGATAAGATATCGTCCTTGTACCCCTTGTCCGAGTCAGAAGATGGGTTACAAGGTACATGGAGGGGTCCCTGGCTTTGAGGTAGAAGTGTTGGTGAGGCATGACTCTTAGGAGGGAGTAACAGAAAAGGAGATCATTGAGCCCAATATTCACCCCGAGGCGCCTATTGAGCTCTAAGACCCCCATGATTATTCGAAAGACATTAAGGCAGCATTGCCGGGAAGAGGCGAAGCGAGACGGAACTGAAGAAGCAGGGGGGTAAAGGAACCTAATTCCACCCTCTATGATGGCCTTGGTATAAAAGGCATGGCATCCTCGGCCCGAAGGTAGATAGAGTTCAACCAAGGGTTAAAATCCACTACGTCTACACTCGGGGGAATGCC
>CAUOFW020001712.1:0-74227 GCA_963454935.2 Ilex paraguariensis
AAAGATGAACTTTTCAGTTCGTAAACAGAACTCTGCAGCTCTCTTTGAATAGTTCAGTGCATAAAAGTGCCCTATAGCTCGGGATGAACTCCTCGGTTCGTAAATTACAAGTTCAAGGGTCCACAGAAGAACCAGTAGCCATCAAATAAGAACAGAGGTTCATATATTCAGCAAAAGTACCAAAAAAAAGATTACAAGAGATATTCTCAGTCCTTATTCGCCCTTTAAACATCTCTGGAGCTCTGTGACTTCCTCCTTTAGGCGGACATTTTCTTCTTTCAACTCATCCCTCTCCTTCTAGCTTCTGTCAGAAGATTTACAAGTCTCTGCCCAGATGAGGAGAAAAGTATGGCAGCCAGAGAAAATCTAGGTGAAGAAGAGGAGTCACTAGTATGGCCATTTTTACGTTTCCCAGAGGAAGTACCAACATCCTCAATGTCATCAGATTCAGAAGGACAGGAATCAGCAGAATCTGGGTAAGAAACAAAGTACATAGCGGCACCGGTAGCACTGAACAGAAAAAAATTATCTGATGTCATCAGCTCAGAATAGGACACAGGCTCAACTTCTATAATCTGATCAATTCGCATCTCCTCTAACATATCCAATTCAGGAGGACCTACCAATCAAATTAAAACCCTACGATAAGGAGATTACATTGAAAGACCTGAACAAATACAGGTTGCCGAGATACTTACCTGAATAAGAATAGCTCCTCCAGGATCTGGGAACTCTGCACTCTCTGTAGTGTAGCTCTATGGACCTCCAAGAATCCCAAATAACATAAAAGAAGTGATTGACTCATCCCTCAGGAGGAGAAAGAAGGTCAAACACCAAACGTCGCAGCTTGAAGTGCCTCCACCGAAAACAGATAAAGCACGGGACCTCATCCTCCTCGATGTCGAAAAAGTAAAAGAATTCTCCTACAGTGGGGAATTTGCCATCACCACGCAAGCGCCAAAATAGAAAGAAACTGATCATGATGGACCACCCCTTGGGAGAGAGACGAGAAGGGCATACCCCACAATAGGCTAAGATATAACCAACAGCGGGATGAATGGGGAGACACAGCCCCATGTCCAAAGCCTCCTCAAAAAAACAAGTCTCCCCTTGAGGGAGATAATTGCAGGGCTCATCAGAAGATGGGGCTCGCAAAGATAGTTCCATGTCAAGAAAGAAGTTCTTCTTTATCCCAACTAAGTCTGAGGATGACAATGACGAAGGCATTAAGTAACGGGTCTGCCACTCCCACTCAATTCCATAGGGCGTCGTTCGCTGAATAGGGGGAGATTGGGGAAGCCATTGGCATTGTTGGAAGCAAGGAAGAGACGTAGAAAGAAGATAACAAAGGTGAAAGGCTTTTCAGAGGGAATAAATGTCCACAGAAGCAAGAAAGCAAGATATTAAAGAATCAAGAAGCACGCTGGCCCAAAAGCGGCGGACCTTTGGGTTTCCAAATTAAGGCAACATATATGTTTAAAGAAGGCAATAAAATATGAACAATAAAGGAGGAGTCAATGACAGATTCTACCAGTCATGAGCCATTAAATAGCGAAGAAATGCTTGATACAGTCTTGGATAAGCCCAGGAGGTCAGATTCTCTCCTCATCTAAGACTGAGTTCAATAATTTAAACAGTTGGATCACATCCCGAAAGAGATTTCTTAGATTTCTTTGGGCTGACTAAGAAGAGAACTTTATTTCTAAGGCACTACAAGGCTTCGTGAGCATAAGTAACTGCTAGGACCATATCCCCAGCAAAGCTAGCGGATGCACTAGAAGCAACCACACCCTAGTCTTTACACCAAGCAACAAGGAGAGACCTTCCAAGAATGAAACCAGATGTCCAGGGGGTCAGTAAGCTCTACTGACCCTAATGGAGTTCTGGGAGGTCTGTACCAAGGGTTTTCAAGCTCTGGGGAATTAGGAGCTTAGTCAGGGGCATGCAAGGTAGCTCCGGGCCCCGTTGCCTCAAAAGGAAGGAAAGATGGGAAAAGAGGAGCATAAGCAGTTATGTAACTTAGTGAAAATTAAACAACAGACAAGCCCTATGAGAACAGGGGCTTCTCGGTAGAGATTTGTACAAGGCCAGCACCTAGGAGCCCTCAGAGGAAGAGACTTCGTGTGGTGAGGTTGGATTAACATAAGGAAATAAGCCTCAACATTCCCTTGATACTCCTCATCCATCTCAAGCAATAATAGCCCTCGATTGTCCAGCAAAAGTTTAGGGCAATAAACTGCAATATAACAGGGAAGATTAACTACGGGTCCACGGTAGAGCTCGGCGATCCTGGAAGAATCTCTGAGGTCCCAAACATTCGGATATTTATGAGTTAAGTGTAAAGTCAACTCAGGAAGCCAGCAAACTTGCAATTCTAGCAGCTTTGCTTTTAGAGGAACTCAATTTCCCTCAAAGCAATGGGGGGCAATGAGATTACAGAGCAGTACGCGAGCAGCTAACCACAAAACAATGAGAGTAGATCTGATAGAAGCAGAGTAGACTGCATTGAAAGGCAAGTTGGGTTGTGTTATTGTGTTAGAGTAGAGTAGACTGCATTGAAGAGCAAGTTGGGTTGTATTATTGTGTTAGAGCAGAGTAGACTGCATTGAAGAGCAAGTTGGGTTGTGTTATTGTGTTAGAGAAGAGTAGACTGCATCGAAGAGCAAGTTGGGTTGTGTTATTGTGTTAGAGTAGAGTAGACTGTATTGAAGAGCAAGTTAGGTTGTGTTATTGTGTTAGAGTAGAATAGACTACATTAAAGAGCAAGTTGGGTTGTGTTATTGTGTTAGAGCAGAGTAGACTGCATTGAAAAGCAAGTTGGATCATGCAATCGCATTGAGCAGAATAGACTGTATTAAAAGAACAAGTTAGATTGTGCTAGAAAGCAATTAGAGAAAGAGGGAAAAATCGGTGCATTTACACCAATATGTTTACCATTCAAACGAATCAGGAAAGGCATGCCAAGTTTACCTTCCCCAATAGAAGTTACAAATGCTAGCTAAAAAAAAAAAGAATTAAAAGATCCTAAGTTTCTGAAGAGGGAACAGTGGAGGAACCAGCAATGAAGTTACTATAGCCTCAGCTGTAGAACAGAAGTAGAGCTCGACAACTCACCAGGCAACCCTTTTGGCAAGGCAGCAGTTGAAATCTTAGAAGAGCCAAGAATAGGTGGGAAGGCTGGGGCCTCGATCCCAGACAGAGCTCTGGTTACCAGATCAGCAAAAAAGGACGTATCAGCTGGAGGAGTGGACATTTCAGTACCTTCCAGAGCCCTATCAGAGGCAGCGGGAACCAAGGTGCTGTCATCGCCATCTAAATTAGACTCCCCCAACTCTTCCTCAGTGGGGATGGCAAAGTCAAAGTCGAGGTCTGAGTAGGCCTTCTCCGCTTTGCGCTGAAAGGCTAGTCATCCTAACTTGGTGGTCACATCATCCTTCAGCTCAATTATTATGTTATCCCTCTCCTTGACAGCTGTCTTCTACACCTCGAGCTCACCGCATAGGCCCTCGTTCACCTTAGTCAGTATAACATACTCCTTCCTAAGACTCTCGAGGGAGCCCCGAGCATCAAAGGCTTCTTGGCTAGCTTTGTTCTAGGCATTGGTTTTGAGTTGCAGCTCTTCCCTGGTCATCCTCAGCTCATCTCTGACCTTCTTCTCTCTTTCCTCAGCCCTATCTTTACCAGCTTGAAGGCCTTCGTAGTCAGAGTCCTGCTTCTCCATTTGTTCCTCAAGCTTCTGCACCTGAGCTCTAAGGCTCTCATTGTCAAAAGTCAGCTCAGTGACCTTAAATTTGTATGTCTTCAAAATTTTGGCAGAATCCTCCGAAGATCGGACCCTGCCCATCAAGTTCTTCAAGTGGAGGGCCATCTATGAACAAAAAAGAAAAAAGGGGAAACATGCATAGATCAGCACAATTCAACCGCACCGAGCTAAGAGCCAATGTGAAAAATACTTATAGTGGCTGCTCCCTAGAGAGCTGAGCAGAAAGAGGCCTCAGGAGGCATGGTAGAGGCCCTCTGAATATCAGATTTGGGAAGAATGGATGAAATAGCCCTAGCAGCCAACTCAACATTGTCGAAGAAGGAATCTTCTTCAGTCTCCTGGCCCTCCCTCCTTTCGACTTTGGGACCCCGGAGAGGCATCTGGGATGGTTGCTCAGGCGGTTCGGGGGGTGCAAAATCTAGCTTGATTTCAGTAATCAGCCCTAATGTTCTCTCAACCTCAGAAGAGATAGGGGAAGCCAGCCCTAGCTCGGAAGTCTTTCGGGGGCAAACTGGGCCCCTTGAAAAGGAGAAGGGGCCAGGGATTGAGACGAAGGAGTTTGTCCTCCCTTGCTCAGGGCAGAAGAAGAGGGCACTCCCAGCTTCTGCACTTTAGCTCTATCAGTAGGCTGTCTCCAGATCTAGTATCGGCTTCCGTTTGCCACTTTTCCTACTCTTCTTTAGTAGGTCAACTTTGGTCTGGAGTTCCTCAGGGGTAGATTTCATTATGGAGGAACCTGGAAGATCTGGACCAAGCACATTAGACAAGAGAAAGGAAAAAGAAGGAAAGACAAGGGAACCAACTCAGAAAGTGTTACCTTCTATATCTTTAGGCCTAACAACTGAGATAGGGAGCAGAGCTTCAATCGATACCTCATGAGGACTGAATTCCTGTGTTACTAAGACCCAGGGCTTTATGAGCTCGGAGTACTTCTCTGGGTTGCACTTCTCTAACTTTCGCTTTACTCTCTCGTCCTCAGCACTGGGCTCTGGTCGAATGCCTGAAAAGCAACACAAGGAGAGCAAAGGTCAAAAAGGTGACTCAACGATTCCCAAACCAAAGCTCAATCAGTTCGAGCAAGAGCTCACCTAAGTTATCAGGGACGGACCAAGTTCTAGGGATACCCAGAGTATTAGTCCTGTCAGCAGGGTTGTACTTTCAATTGATGCCCCCAACAAAAAAGAATTATTTCTTCCAACCCTTATGGGAGCTCGGGAGATGAGTAATGATTTGCCTAGCCGTGGTTCGCTTGGAGATATATAAGATGATGAGGTGAGCTTGACATTAAAGAGATCCACAAGCAAGGAAAGGCTGGGATCCCGAGTCCATGAATCTTGAAGAAAATTAGAAGACCCACAAGTACACCCCATAAATTAGGAGAGAGCTGAGCAGGGCAGACATTGAAGTGTTGCAAAACACTCTTGATGAAGGGATGCATAGGGAAGCGAAGGTCATTCTCAAAAGCTGCAGCAAAGAAACATACCCTCTTATGAACTTGGGCAACGTATGGGGTATATTTATCTGGACACTAGGCTGGACACCAGGAGGAAAACCATAACGAGCACTAAGAATTCTCACATGAGAAGAGTCAACCTCACTGGGTCCTACGAGCTTAGCGTGCCTAAAGGCGGCCCCAATGCCCGTTGCGCTGTTAGAGACTCCTATTCCACTCACCTTGCTCTTACCTTTGATAGGATTAGGGGGCACAGAAGAAGACGAAGGGGATGGTTCCTCGGTATCAACAGCATCCACACCGGGGAAGTTGTCGATTTCTTCGCCTACATCCCCTAAATTAGTGTCCTCTTCGGCAGACCTTTCCCCTAAGAGAGAAGCAGAGGACCATGTAACTCTGGAAGGAGTAGACATGACTGGACAGGAGAAGGGTAAACTGAAAGAATGGTAGAGAGGGGGAATACTGATTAAGCACTCCCTAATAACCTTAGGGTCAGTGTAGTAGCTTCCAATAGCAAGGATTCGCACGATAGAAGACCAGTGCATGAAGTGGGGGAGAGGAGACAAGCAGTAATTTTGATTCTAAAAGTAAAAGAATTGAAAGGCCTAGAAATACAATGGCCACCTCGAATTCAAGGGATCTAGAACGAGGAAAGATGAAAAAAGGACAGAAGGGCATACTTAGGGAGAAAAAGCAATGAACAGTAGCCTGGAGTGAAATGGAAGAAAGAGGGCAATGCGAATCCTCAAATCAAACCCATAGAACTCGATCTTGAACGAGGAATCAGAGAATTTCAAACCAGAAAGCCAAGAAATCGCAAGAAGAGAGAAGCAGCAGAGAAGTTGAATAGTGGAATAAGGCGGTTCAAATAGTCGTTTGAGCATTTAAAGCCTGAAACACGTGGACTGACACGTGCGCAAAAAATGAGGAAGCCATGATTGTTGAAAGTCGCCAAAAAGGCCAAACTCACGTGCGGGCCAAGGTCAGCCACGTGCAAATCCTACTCGGTTTACAAAACAGCTCAACCCTTGCCCAAGCTCGCTTGAACCAGGGACTGGGGGGCAACTAATGATACCTCAAACAAGGCCTAGCTATGAAGTCATGTCAGGAGGTCGGGTCTGGAGGTCAGGAAAGACACGAGGAACTCAGAGAACCAGGGGTGGAGTTCCCCTTTGGGAGATCGTAGTTGAACCAACCAGGAAACAGCTGGATGACTGCGGGAATTGTGCCCCATGCATGAAACTCTCAATTAACCAAGATTCTTTCCTAAAATCAAGGAGGATCCCATGAATAATGGGCAAAGACCTTGGTCGAAATTCCACGAAATAGGGGGCAGCCTTATAAATACTACGCAACGCCTCATCGTGAGGCAAAGAAAGAAAAAAGGAGAAAAACCCTAATCAATATAGCACTATCTTGTATTACATTCAACTGGTCAATAGAGAAGAAAAGGAGAAAGAACCTCCATTAAAGAGTGGACTAGCCGAGCTCCTGAGTCGATGAACCACTATATTTTCACTGTGTACACCCCTTTAATTCCCTCAATATTTTTATTGTAACATCATACACGAGCCTTGTAGCTCTGATCCACACTCATTTCACGTTACTTGCACCTTTTGCTCATTCACGTTGATTTAAGCCATCAGGCATGATGGAGTAAGGCTAAAGGGTAAAAATTTGAGCCAGATAATTCAAAACAAGAAGCACAGTATGCAAAATATAAATTTCATTAATCGAGAACAAAAAAGAAAGATTACAAATTATAAACTTGGGGGGGTCCTATCCGAAGTGAGGCTAAGACTTCTTTGGAAGGCCTTACACTTGGTACAAGAGCAAATATTGAGTGCCTTGAATAGAGCTCAAAAGTATATGACACTCCAGTAGCAGACAGAGCCGCATCCAAACCTTTCTTGAAAAGGCCAGCCTTTAAGATCAAAATTTGCCTTTCAAGCTCTTTCTCTGGCTTACCCACACCTTCTTCTTAAATATCCTCTTCCCGAGCTTTAGAAGAAGCTTTAAAGGCCTTGAAGTCTTCCCCGAGGGTAGCAAACTTATCCTGTACACGAGTAATTTCCACTCAAGCCTCTTTTTCTGAAGTTTCTAAGGACTACAACCTTAACCCGAACTGTTCATCCTCCTCTGACTACTCGGTCACTAAAGCTTGTTGATAGAGTACTTCTTTAGAAAGGAGGGAGATCTCAACACCAAGGCACTTGTTTTCTTAGTTGCAAGAAATAGAGCATAATTGGCTTCCTTTATAGCCTTGTTATTCATCTTGATGCGAGCCTCAACTTCATGAACTTGTTAAAGCCCTTAAAGAATCGTACCAGCACCATCATCTAGATGACATTGTGGGTGACTTCTTTATCACCCATGTCCTCAAAGATCCTAAGGTCTGGAGGGAATGACATAATGCTAGAAATACCAATGACTATATCCATGTTGGTAATGGAAAAATCCTTAGTTGTGATCTCTTTTCATTTGTACTTTAGGGTTAGGCACCAGATTGGGGCACCATTGTTTTCTTCAGGTAGATTGTTAGCCCTAGAAGAAGGATCGACCTCTTCAAAACTTCTCTTTCTTGCAGCATGTTTTCATTTCAACACTTGGATATTAGTGGAAAAAATTTCACCACCAGGTTGCTTGGCAAGATCCTGGGGCAACGATTGTTTTAGGAGGAATTTGGGAATATAGGGTAACCGAATCATCATCCAGTATAGGGGGCTGGAAGAGGCTCAATGGATGGACCAGTTTCAAAAGTAATTAAGGGAGTCAGGTTCAGCCCTAAGTCTACATAATTCTTGATCACTTTTCCCCTCTCTCTGTCTTTGTATCTTTTCCCATCTCTTACTTTTTTGGACTTCTTTAGAAGCTCTTTGGGCCTGAGCAACTTCCTTACACTCAACGAGTTGTGTAGAAATGTTATGACAAGAATGGTAAGTAAACCATTGTTATCAGAACCGGACCGGCCATCGAACCGGCAAGGGGACCGGTTAATAGTTCACTGGTTCAACCGTTGGGTCAACTGGTCGGACCGGTCATATAATAAAAAAATAAAAAAATATATATAATAATTATAAAACTTAATAATTTAGCTAAAAAATATAAAATATGTATAAAATACATAAAATTTGCCATAAAATTAATGAAATTAAGTAACAAAGTGGGGGTTATTGTATTTTAAAGTAAAGTAAAGAGGTTCAAGTAAATTATAAAGAAAAAGAAGGGGTGTCATTTATAATTTTTCCAAGAATAAGGTTAAAAAAATCAATTATTTACTGATTTAGGGCAAAAAAATTTATTTATGTAATTTTATTTTTAAAAACTGATTTTTGTTAAAAACCGGCCGATTTTTCGTTTTTTAGTCGATTCTCTTCCTTAAACGGTTCAACTAAGGAACCGGACCAGTTAGGATCCCGGTTCACAGTTGAACCGATCCGACCGACCAGTCCGATTCGATTCTGATAACAGTGAAGTGAACTGATAGCCAAGTAAGACGTAAGTTGCTTGGCAAAAAAGGTTGGTATTTGAAAGACTAGATTTTTTGCTGAGATGGAGGGAATGAAAAAAATAAGGGTTAATCTCATTTTGCACCCCAAAAAGATCGTTCGAATTTCAATTTGCACATTCAAAGAACAAAAATCTCAATTTGCACCCTCAAAAATAAAAATTTGTATCAATATGCACCCCCAAAAATCAAAAATCTCAATTTACACCCTCAAAGATAGAACTTTGTATCAATGTGCACCATCAAAGATCAAAAATCTCAATTTGCACCCTCAAAAATAGAAATTTATATCAATGTGCAACCCAAAGATAAAAAATCTCAATTTGCACTCTCAAATATAGAAATTTGTGTCATTATGTACCTAAAATTAAATTGATAAATTATACCTAGATCCCCTCATGCTTGTCACTTAATCATTTGGACATCTTTACATTTAGAATATTACTCCTACATCTCATGACATTTATGCACGTACAACATGTAACCCATTTTTATTGATATCTATTAATATAACCGTTAAAAAATATAATTTTATCCTAATAAAAAATTATAATTTCATATTACCTTATTTTATGGGTCCAATATACTCTAAAGTTCAAAATCCATTTGAATGTCTAATAAAATTTAGATATTTATATAATGTTTTTCATATTTTCCTTTATATAAATATCTATATTCTATTAGACATTCAAATGGTAAGCTTTATTTTGAACTTTAGAGTATATCGAATTCACAAAAAAAAGGTAATATGAAATTATAATTTTTTATTAGGATAAAATCATATTTTTTAACGATTATATTAACAGATATCAACGAAAAGTGATTATGTTTACACATGTACAAACGTCATGAGATGTATGGGTAATATTCTAAATATGAAGAAGTTCAAATGATTAAGTGACAAACATGAGGGGATCTAGGTATAATTTATCAATTTAATTTTAGGTGCACATTGATACAGATTTCTATCTTTGAGGGTATAAATTGAGATTTTTTTATCTTTAGGGGTGTACATTGATACAAATTTCTATCTTTGAGGGTGTAAATTGAGATTTTTTATCTTTGGGGGTACAAATTAAAATTTGAACGATCTTTTGGGATGCAAAATGAGATTAATCTAAAAAATAATAATAAACAAAATAACTAAGCAAAATAGAAGGGTCTTTAATGACCTAAAAGAAATAGTAGGGCCTTTGAGATCACCTAGGGCACTCTCTTCATGGGGGCATTTGTAGCAAGGCTATTCAACCTCTCTGTGCTCCCAATTCCTAGACATGAATATAAAATTATTTTTATGCCCCTTGTTGGAATAAGGGAGATGTGTGACCATGTAAAGTGTCTTCTTCCTAACTTGGAAGTAGTAGTTTTCTTAGCAGTGAACTTTATCTGATAACAAAAAAAGGATCTCCCAAAGGTCGAGATTAACACCAAGAAGATTATTGAGAGTCACTTCATCACTACTCTAAATAAGTTATGATAACATTGAATGAGGAAAAGTTTTAGAGAGGCAAGGAATCTAAGAAGAGAAGGGTGGAGAAGAAACCTAACCCCACCCTCAGTTATGGCTCGTGTGGGGATAGGAATAAACTCTCCAGACCCTAAGAGAGGTTCATTTTCCTAAACAATCCTTATTAGGGATGCCATATTTGGCCTTGAAAACAGGGATCTCACCCTTATATAGAAGAAAGCAAGAAGAAGAACAAGAGACTTGCAGAGGCTTGAAGAATGATGAAGACTCTAAGAGTGACGAAGAAGAAGGAAAAATGAAAAGAGTCTCATTAAAATAGAAGAGGAAGGCACTAGAATTAGGGGTGTCAATCGTGTCGTGTCGAATTATTTTCGTGTCGTGTCGTGTCACTTTCAGTCGTGTTATTTTCGTATCGTATCACTTTTGGTACGTGTCGGGTTCGTATCAGTATTTGTATTAATAAAAAATTATTTAATTGACAACAACTAATATAATACTGTTTAAAAAATTATAAAATTCTTATTTTTTATCTACAATAGTTGTTAAATAGTTATTTTTTATCTACAATACTCATTAATCGTGTTATTCATGTCGAACCTTAATTTGACCAATTTATTACTCGTGTCAACTAATCGTATTATTTTTGGGTTCAGTTCGAGTCGAATTCGTGTTAACGGAAAAAAATTGACACCCTTAACTAGAACGGCCCAAAGTTGCTCAAATTTTTTAAAAGAAGTGAGAGTTTTGACGATGAGGTGACGTTGGCACGCCTTTTTGCAGTGAATGATGCAAACACATTTTATAAAGGACATAATTACAACAAATCAGGTTTGTTAGCATTTTCCATATGTCAAACAGGCTTTGGGAAAAGATTAAGAGGTTCAGAATATCCCTTTGCATGATTAGAATATTTAATACGGGCATGTGACATTAACACACGTGAAATCAATGAAATGAGACAATTGGTGAAGTTGCTGCAAGAAGTTCGATCGGTCAGCCGACAATCACCTTCAGCAAACAGTTTGGATAGCTAAGCTCCCGAGTAGTTTGTGCAAACTGAGCAAACATATGGAAAACACTTTGAAAAAATAGCGCCCGAATGAGACTATGCGAAATCCGATCATGCATAGCATAACATTTTGCTTAGTGTTGTTGGTTAAAATGTAATTTGCTCATACTAATTATGTGATTAAATCATAATTAATGAATTGTAGAACATAGGTGATGGAACGTATTAATGATACCTAGGAGTTGACGTAATAAATTGTAAGTGTCTTGATCCAATTTAGTTTGTAACGCAGAATTTATGTGTTAATTATAAGAATAAAGGAATTAAAGGGGGATGGGGTGTAATTATGGGGAATTGCATGAATTAGGAAAGACATCTGGCATCCTTGGAGAGCTCTGAGTGTGCATGGAATGTGCTGAAGGTTGGGAGAGCCTTCATTTTTGGTTGCACCGACTCTTAGGGGTTAGCTTTTGTGGATATAGAAGTCAAGCTTTTGGTTGGAAGAAGACGACATGAAGAAAGGGAGATCTTTTGCTTTCTTGAGTTGAAACAAGTTCATTTTCTTTCATTAAATTTATAGTGTTACTTAAATTCAAGCTTTTGGGTTGTGGGTGTTGTGTTGGGAAACAAAGAACCCTAGGTTCTTCAAGTCGGGAAGTTGCGGAGAATTTTAAAGGAATTGGGTCGCTCCAAAGGTAAGCTATTTACTTGAAATTGTTAGGCTTTAAAGCTTTTAAATGCATAAGAGTGGTATGGTTGGTAGTTTAAAAGATTTAGGGTTGAGTTTTGATAGTGGAAGAGGGATTTAGAATGGAGAAGAAACTCTCAGTTCAGAGTTGAACCAGTTGAACGGGGTTCTATTTGGGGTTAAACTTGTTCAAAGTTGCTTGAACCGGTTCAACATCCTGTTTTTGGGGTTAATCCCATTGGAATTGAACCGGTTCAACAACATCTTGTTTTTGGGGTTGAACTTGTTGGACTTGAACAGGTTCATTAGGTCTAGTTTAGGCTATTTTGTTGTGTTGTTCTGAGCTTCCATCCAACTCATCGAAAAACTTATCGGAGCATCTAATAGATCTCAAATAAGTTCTTTATGGTTTTAGTTGCCAACAATTATGAAAATTGAAGATTTAACTTAGAATAAAAATGAGTAAGTGATAATCAATTTTTTGGGTGATTAACATACACCACTTGGAGAAGAATTTGGAAATATGTTAACATGAGCATGAGCATGTATTTATATATGCATGGTTAATACTAAATGTATATGTTAGGATACTTATTCGTGATCTACTATGAAATGCGCTAGGAACTGAGGCGTTAACATCTATGCCGAGTACGTCTAAGGTCTCGTCTAGGAACTAAATTGTCATATTATTGGATTTGAGGTGAGTGTGCATTTTCATATGATTGATAATGGCTAAAATATACCTATGTGTTTATTGAGATGTGAGTGTGGCGATTATTGTTATAAATGTGTTTTGTTGTCTTCAATGTGGTAAGTTTAGCCTTTCTGGCTAATTCCAAGTTATTGATAGTAAATGGATAAATGGTTGTTTGGTTGATATGGATTATTTGAATGGTTTAATTGACAGGTAAACAACCTATTGACTATTATAGCCCAAGAAGGGCAATTGTTTGGCTTTAGCGGTGATTGTATGGCCTTAGTGGCGTTGTTGTGCCTTAGTGACAATTCATTCTTTAATGGCAAAAACATAGTCTTAATGACTAAACTGTGGCCTTAGTGGCAAGTACTTATATGTGTAAATGTCATATACAATGACATATGGATATTTATGAGTTTGATACATATGGAATGTTGTTGAGGAGTAAGGATACGATGTTAATATTTTTGATGGTATAATGTTTGATTTATATATGATATCGTGCTAGTGTGTGAAGTATGTTTTCATTATTATCTATTAAATTAAGATGTACATTCACTAAGCGCGTTGAGCTCCCCCCTCCAAAATTTTTGTATTTTAGGTAACCAAGGTTTACGAGGAGGAGTCCACTCTTGGGTCTGGACAGTTAGGGTTGTTGGTGTGTGTGTCTGGTTGTTAACATGTTGGTCATGTATATACGTACAGTTGTCGAGGTACAATTGTTTGTTGTATAAGTTAAGTGAGACAAAATCTATGTCAATGTACATATGGCTAAATTTCTATGAAAGCTTCTTGGTGAAATCATATATAAATTTATTAATTATCATGCTCAGGGTAACAAGTTATTGGTCTAATTATGGGGTTCACTCTCCTAGAATAGACAATATGTACTATGTTTGAGATAGGGTGCGACACTCTGGGGATAAGGACTAGGCTTACTTGAGCAAAGGATAGCTAGGCTATCACTAACAATCAAAGGCAGTCATAGACAATGATAAGGAAAACAACCTAACCAAAGGTGCACAAACACATGACCTAAAAGATCAACTAATGAGAAAAGAAACTTAGAAATATTCAAACACAAATTTGGGAAGGCTGACTAAAAAATAGGTGTGTCACTCTATTATAGCCATAATTCTAAACCATAAAAAGCCGAGAATGCCATATGAGACTGAGTCTAAAATTATATACTTCTTTCCCTACTAATTGCTTGATAACTTTAGAGCATTTACTAACTTAAACATTGAATGTCTTCGGCCGGCTTAACCCTAATCTGTGATATTTTGTATTATAGGAAGAATGTGCACCTAATATGTTTTGTCGATTCAAGTCATTCAATTCCTAGGTTATTATCCATTTCACAATTCTCAAGGTATGAAAATATTCCTTGTACAAATAGAGAGGGAGAGAATCAAAGAGTAGATGCACTTTGTACAAAAAAAGATCATGTTATGGTAGTTGGTAGTTGAGTATGTCGTTTAGGGGTGTGCAAGAATCCAAAAATCCGACTTTGACTCTGACTCCACCTCCACCGGAGTCAGAGTTTTTCAGAGTCGGAATTGGAGTCAGAGGAAAATTATAGACTCTGATCAGAGTTGGGGTTGGAGTCGGAGTCTGCAGTCCATTCCGAAAAAACTCTGACTTCGACTTTTATTAATTAATAATTTTATATATAAATTATAAATTACATAATATATTATTATACATCCAAAATCTTAAGTCCAACCCACCAAAGTATTTAAGCCCCTAAGCTCAATTATAAGCACTACAGCCCCACAATTCACACTGAATCATGTTCCCCCCTCTCTCTCCCTCACTCATACACACACAAAGAGAGTCAATGCACGCAAGCCCTCTATCTCCCTTTGTCTCTCTCCCTTTCTCTCTCAGTCAAGGACGAACAACCCTGCCCCTCCATCTATCTCCCTCTTAGTCGACGATATATCTCACTCTTTCAATGGAATAACACACAGATCCTTAGATCTGATATCTTCAATGAAGCAGCTCTAACGATGGTCTCATCTTCAACGAAACTCTCTCTCAAACAGTAACACACACACTATCTCTCTTTCTCTCTATATAAATATATATATCTATGTATATATATGTGTGTGTATTTTGACATGTTTACATTTATTTGGTTGTTATGATTCGATTGAAGCTTCATCTAAGTGTGTTTACAATGTAAAATTTTTGTACATTGTCTATTTTTTGGGGGGATTTTTTGTACGTTGTCTATTTTTTCTTTTTTTGGGATTGTGTCAATTTCCAAAATTTCGTTCCGACTTCGATTCAGCTTTGATTGGCAGAGGCGGAAACAATGTATTATGGAGTCGGAGTTGGAGGGGAAAACTCATTCTAACTGAAGTCTAAGTCGAAGGTTGAATTGATGTCTTCCGACCCCATCGGAGTCGGTGCCCACCCCTAATGTCGTTGATATACAGATTATATGATGGATGTCGCCTTAATTGCAACTTTAGGGGATTTAGAATAAAAGTTAAAGAAATAAGAGTTCTTGTTACTATTTATAATTATAGAGAACATTTTTGTTATTACCCATATTTATCATTCTTCAAAGTCTAAAAATGTCTTCACTCCATCTCCTCAATGTGCATAAGGATCATCTTTTGGTAATTGCATGTAGTTGATATAAGGATAATTTGTTACTTTAATCGATCGTAATGAGCTCAGATCCAACTGGGTCAGACCCAATTAATCAAGTAAGTCCAAATTAGTTACAAGACAGGTCAAGTCAAGTTTGTGGATTTAGCCCAATCCAAGATTCATGAGACCCAAGAATCTAGCACACGTGGGGATCGATCATCGAGATAACTACTCTCCCAAATGAAGTCTATTTTTAAGTATACCTATGCTTAGCTATAGTTATCCCCCCAAAAGCTAGTCACTTATTCCTTCACGCCACCGCTTCAACTAAGATTCCGTGCCTATAAATTGTAAGACATTTCCATATAAGAGGGACAACCCTTTACACACCTCGACATAATTATGTCTCTCATAGCTACCATACCTCTTACGGAGCTCTCTCTCTCACCTTACTTTATTAATAAATGTTGCCTCCTTGGAATAGGTCCTTTGACCGAACAACTATATACTTGTATGTTGACTAAATATTTGTCTTTTACTATTAATTACTTTAGTAATTATCTATTAATTAGTCTGTATTATACATAAGCCATTTTTGTATATCATCGATTGTACGATGGACTTGGCATTGGTTGCAAGTTTATCAGGGAATTCAATTTAGTATTAGGTTAAAGGAAATACGCGGGGTTTCCTGTTACCGTTTCTAATTACAGGGAATTTTCTGTAATTACCGCAATTTATCAATCCCTCTCCTCAGAGACTCCCGACTCCCGAGTGTCGAAATCAGTCTTTACGTCGTCTTCGCTTCATCCCCTCCAATTCTCTCTCTCATACACACACACATTGCTGCTATATTTATAGGGTTTCGTTCCCAAATCTCCGCCCAATGGCCGAGGTCATGAACATGCCCGTCGACTCCGTAGACCACCGTCGAGACCGCAAGGAGAACAAGTCCGCAGAAGACAATCCCGATTCACCTCCGCCACCACCGCGACGGCGAGATAGGGACTCTAGAGAGAGAAAGGAAGACCGCGACACTGATCGGCCGCCAAGAGGTCGCGGAGACTATTACGATCGGAATAGGTCTCCTCCGCCTCCACCAATTAGAGAGAGGGACTATAAGCGGGGAAGGGGTAGCCCTAGCTCTCCTCCCCCTCCTCCGTATAAGGATAGACGTGGAGGCCATTCGCCTCAGCGAAGGTCGCCTCCGCTTCAACCGTATAAGCGGTCGAGGAGGGATGAGGGAGGATATGATGGGCGGCGTGGTAGTCCTAGAGGAGGGTATGGACCTGGGGATAGGAGGTCAGTTGAGTAATTTTTCTCACTCTTTCTTTCTTTCTCTCTCTCTCTCTCTATTATATGAGATTAGTCGGGTTTTGTTGATGTTCTGTGAATTTGGTTATAATTAATAGCTTTTGTGCACAAATTCTATAGCGAGGTTAGTGAATTTATGTACAAATATGTGTAGGCATGTCAATATGCACTTATGAACCTTCTTGAGCGCCTGTAATGTTTGGCAAGGGACTGCTGTTTCTGTCTTTTCTATCATGCCCAAAGCATTTTTCCTTGAAAGGATTATCGGAAAAATGACAATTATACTTCCCAAACCCTTGGTAGTGTATTAGTTCTAAGTTCTTGATTTTGTAGTGATAATGAGGTGCCATCTTCTCTGGACTCCTGTGTAGCCGTGTGTGTATTTTTCTGTTTTTTGTTTGTCACATTTGTGGAGGTAGGGCGAAACCTGATCAACGGGATGCTAGTATTGCTATGGAGTTTGGAGTCGGTACCCCTTTTTTTTTTATTGGATTTATGGAGGCTTACTTTGTGGAATTGGGCCATTGATTCTGGTGATGACTATGCTCAGGAGATGTTTTGGCAACTTTCTGTAGGTGACTAGGTGTTTAAGTGTAGCGCTTGAATAGTATAAGATAATGCCATTTTATTGTTGAACATTTGGCTAAAAAACTATGCATATATATGTCTGAGGGCTTGAGGTATTGTTAAAAGTGCAGAAGTTTTATTTGCACATGTTACAAACAAATTTTTTGTATTCCCTTGTATGTCCATGTACTGGCGCTGGCTTGACACATGCACAAGTAATCTTGAAATTTTCACTTCCTGCATCTTTTGTTCTCCATTTGTCATCATATTTATCACATTTTCTTATTAAAGAGGCACTTTTCTCTCACATTATTTCATTGCAGTTTGTAGCTTAGGATGTGGCAGTTTTCATTATTTTTCCTTCATAATTAAAACATGGTTTCTAATTGTCTAAGTCAAATCTTTATTGTTCCTTTCTCATTCATGAATCTTTTACACCTTGATCCCAACCGAAGCATGCAATGAAGTACTTTTATGCTTCCTCCATTCCAATACATAGTCCGTCCTTTTTTGGTGTGTTCCAAAATTAGAGTCTTGATTGAAAAGTCAAAGTACTTCTACATGAAAGATTCCTGTTGTGCCTTGATTTTACATTTGTGAGAAGTGTCAAAAAAAGAAATTTTGCTATTTAAATACACTAGCAATCCATCACTTGCGTTGCATATAAACAAATTTAGATAATAACTTTATCTATGAAAAATGAATTATATGAGTAATTAAATTAAATAATAAAGTAGGTGTTGAAGAATTATTCCTTATTTTAATTCTTATTAAACTTAATTATTGATCTTTTCTATCCCTTTTAATTTACCTAATCTGCTATTTATTTATGCATCTCTCTGACCCCTTTAGACATGTTCTCTTGCGCTTAGAGTGGAGGTTAATTATAAAATTGTCGTTATTGAGTATTTGCACATATGATTATAGTACATATTGATTACATTTATCTTTGTCAAATTGATTGATTACATTGTAATACTATTGCTTGGATTATAATATTATTATATTGTTGCATAATAAAAAATCAAATATAACATATATTTGATCGTGGAATTCAAGTATAACAGTAGAAAATAGATTATACCTTGTCTTATACGTAGTTATAAAAAATTGTATGTAAGCGTACTACTTGTAAATGAGTCCAAAAAGAATTTGGAAGTCAAATATTACTTATAAAAGAGTCCAAAAAAACTTGAAAGTCAAATAGGTTATAGAAAACAAAAATTAGATGAGCGTAAGTATGAGGATATAATCGTCTTAATAATAATAATTAAGGATAAAATAGAAAATCAAAAAATTTTCACATATGTTGACATTTATCAGTAATATAGATAATATAAAGCTCCATTAAAAGTTTAGTTCTCAAAAAGGGTCCAAAATCATGAGATGAAGGGAGTATTATACAAATGTGAATTGCTTGACCATGTGGTGTCTTCTCCCCTAGTGCACTTTTCTTCTATAGTTCCCACCTTTTTGGCTTTTTATAGGAATTTCTCTCTTATAATTTATTTTCAGGCACTTTTTTTCTACATAAAGTCTGGATCTCTTGTACTTATGCATGACAGTTTCTAAGTATCTTTTATCTTAAATTGAAATTTCTAGTTACATGAACCTTTATTGTTTCCAATCATGGCTATTAAGTTTATACATATGTGAGTGTTACTTCACTGTCATAACATGATATCTTTGACATAACAGGTTTGGATATGATTATTCGAATGGGTTTGATCGTGATATGGGAGGTAGACCGGGTTATGATGAAAGGCCTCGTGGTCGGTTTTTTGGCCGTTCGTCTGGTGGCTATCAAAATGGTCCATCTGGTGAGAATTGAACATATGCTTTCACTTTACCATACCGTGTGCATTTGGTGATAGAATTGTTGTACTAATCAATGATTAAAATTTAGTTTCGGTGCATTATTTCGATCACTTAAGAAACATCAACGTTTTAATAATATTTCGAAAACTGTTTTGAAAATAGAATAAAAACGAATAAAAAATTTGGACATTTATTTTTAAAACATTTCGAAACATTGGCCAAAATATACTGAAATATTCCAAAACACTTCGAAACATGTTGAAACATGCCAAAACACCTCGAACATTCTAAAAAATCTGAAGTATTAGGGATTGTTTGGTAACGTTTTTGTTTTTGCGTCTTCAAAAAATTAAAAATAGAAATAATTTTTGTCTTTATTTTGTGATAAATATTGAAATAGAAAATATATTTAGGAGTTATTTTTGTCTATCAAATTATGAAAATAAAAACAAAAAATATTTTTGGTAACTATTTTAAATTTTTTCCTAAATATGTTTGGTATCTATTTGAAAATTCAATCTCAAATGGCAATTCAACATTCCCAAATAGCAATTCAATCAATTTTAAATGACAATTCAATCCCAAAAATCAATCCTAAATAGCAATTCAACAATTTTAAATAACAATTCAATTAATACCAAACGATAGACAAAGAAAGTAGGAATTAGAAGACTCGATTTCATCTCCTATTCTGAATAGCCAACTAGAGTGGGCAGTTGAGCAACGTTTAGCGCTTTTCAGGCTTGAGCACGAATTGATGACTATTGCTGTATAAGATACTAGTCTGTCCAACTAGCTTTTTCCTTATCTTTTTGTCAAACAAGAAGAGAACCATTTCAGGCCCTAGAGGAACAATGTTGGAGAACAAAAATTGTATGCACAGATCTGTGCATATATATGCACAGATCTTCTGGCTTTTTTATGGTGGTCGAATACAACGATGGAGGCAGAGGCGTTTATGAAGGTCTGATGCATCGATGGAGGCGGAGACGTTTATGGTGGTCTGATACAGAGACGGAGGCAGCGATGGAGGTGGGTAACGGGCCAGCGATTCGTCTGGTGGTGGTCTGATAAGGAGAAGGGAAAGAGGAGGAAGAGAGGAAAGAGAGAGAGAGAGAGGCGATGGGAAGGTGAGAGAGAGATGAAATGGGTTTTTATTCTCCAACAAAAAAAACCTTGTTTTGCTGTTAAGAGGAGTCAAAGTCCGGATTTCATTAATTCCCCACCTTTTTTGCACGTGTTGTCTCTGTTTTTTGTGTTTCTTAAAACATCTTTTTTTTGTTCCCATTTTTTTGCCTTTGTTTTCAAACAATTAATAGAAAAAAAAAAACAAAAATAGTATTCAAACATATTTTTGACAAAAATTGAAAACAAAAACACAAAATATAAGACAAAGACAATTGCTAAACAACTCCTTAGAATTTCGATTACATTATTGATTTGTTTTGATCTCCCCGTAAACGCTTCCATTTCAACCGTTTTGAAATGAAATTTTGATCTTTGATCCTAATTTATTTTATTTTCCTGGCTAATTTGCAAAAAGATTGCTGATAATGGATGAAATAACTAGCACATATATGGAGGAAGATACAAAAAAAAAAATGATTCAAGATGTTTGATCATCTCAGTATTTGTCCATGCAAACGTTAATGGCCGGGACCATATGTTGTTGGGTCCCATATTTCAATGTTTTGATATGTGGTAGAAGTAGGGAGTTGTTCATAGTCTCTGTATTCTAGTACTTGATTTTTGTACATGACCAAACTAGAAAGACTTGGTTTATGTTTTCACCTATGGTAGACTATTCCAATTTCCATGATAGTAAATAACTTCTATCTCCAAAAATCATAATTTGATTGCGCAGCAGTCTTCACCTATATTAACTATAGTGAATTGTTAGATAATCATAGTCCATGATCAAGTCATTGTTTAACAAATGCTTCTTTGGCAATATCAATGGATATTTCAACCTAGCGTATTTTTCATTACAAATAAGAACTAGACCTTGCATTAGTTCATAATCCCGAAGAGCAATCTTTCGGTCCAACTATATATATACAAAACAAAGAGTCAAAAAAATTCTCTTTTTCTACAATGATATCACATCTTTCTATTTCATTTTGTTTTCCGTTCCTATTTTCCTTTCTTGGAAAATATGACTTCAAAAAAAAAAAAAGAAAGTGAAGGATTAATTGTCCTTGATAGTTATTCTGCTTAATTGGTGGATAGGAGTATACTCTTCATTGAAATTGTGGGGAGTACTTCTTGGTCATTTTTACCTGCTAAAAACTCAATTAGAATACCTTTATGCATAGAAATACATGATCTCCATTACAAATTCTTTGTATACATTTTATTTTTACTAAATCACCTATCATGCAAATCCATGCACAGTAATAGATGGTAAAAGCTCCTTATAGTTGATATTTGGAACCCGCTTCAAGCCATTGTGTTCCAGAGCATGAAAAGCTGAATTTCTTAATATGAATCTGCTTTAAACAATGCCTTGTCTTAGAAGTATCGGTGTTGCTGTTTTAATAAGGGTTGTTCCTTATCTTCTTACTCTCTCAATTTGAAAATAGATATGAAAGCAACCAACGAAATGCTCATTTTGTTCCACTTCCATTTTGGTTCTTAAACTTCTTAAATCAGTTCATGAACTTTTTTTTAAGACAGTAGTTAACTCATTCATTAATGATGTTATTTTAGCTTGAGACTCTTGTTGCCTAGTGGTACCCTGGTTGGGATGGAGGGTTTCAAATCCACCCTTTGTTTTCTTTTATGTGGTGTGTAATATCAAAAAACTTAACTCTAACATCAACCGTTCAACAGACAAGAAGACTATTTGAAACATGTTTGGGGTTGTCATGTTTGTGTTCTACCTAAAAAGTTAGGAAGCAGAAAGTTTGTTTGGTCTGGTAATTTTTTTATGGAGATTACTCTAAATAGGGGTGTTGATACCCCATGTGATATTCTGCTCTTACACTTCTTTTCTATAATTGAAAAGATCATGTTAAAGGTGATCAGTTTACAAATAAGGAAGTAAAAAAAAGGGTAAGAGAAGTTAAGTACAATGTATATGATGATCTTTACTCTAGGTACAAAAGACGGAAAAAAAACTAGGAAGTATAGAATTAAAAACGATATTATTCGTGAAAAAGTTGACGTGACATCTATAGAGGATAAATTAAGGAAGAATCAACTTAGGTGGTTTGGACACTATAGACGGCTGATGGCCTACTACGGCAACGGTGCGAAATAGTGATATGATAGCGATTGAAAGTAAGCGTAGGGGTAGAGGTATGCCAAAATTAACTTTAAGTGACATAGTAAAGAAAGACATGATAATTTATTTATGATTTAATAAAAAGCACAACCCTTGATAGAGTATAATGGCGAAAGATGATTCATTTAGCCAACCCCAAAAATGTTGGGACAAGATTTTGTTGAGTGGAGTATCTTAAAGGTGATCAACTTTAAAGGTGCTATAATATATTTTGATTGACCATAATGTAACAGAAGTTAACCTTTGGCTGTTAGCTTGAGTTGTAACTCGTGCCACGGTTAATTGGGCAGTTCATAGTCCAAACCTTGATTGAGACGTGTTTATTATGTATAAAAGGATGTAGCAAAATAGAAGATTGAATTAGACCTTCCATTTGTTTCCTTGTCTTTTTGGTGTGTACCTTCTGAAGTTGGTTTTTATCATCAGTGTGATTAGATAAGAGACACTTGTGAAAATAATCAGAGGGTAGAAGAAAAAGAGAAGGTTATAGCTCTAGGAAAAGAAAGGAGAAGCACAATTGAAGTACAAGTGTTCAACAGAAAAGGAGACTGGGATGTCAGGAGAAACAGCTATTGATAAGTAATTTCTCTCCATTATTGTTCGGTAGTTTGGAATCGTGACTCATAAACACAGAGGTAAATAAGGAGGGAGAGAGGGCTTACCTTCTATGTTTCCAACCTTTTCACCACAGGATCTTTCATTAGAATGGGCAACTGGTACGGGGTTTGTGGTCATTATTGTTGCGTGGTTGGGAATTGTCATACACATATGCATAAAGTAGTGAGGGAGGGAGCCTACCTTCCATATTTGCAGGCTTTTCATCTCAGGATTAAGTAAATTGAGTGTAGAGAGCTTTTGTTTACAGAAATTTGGAAATTTCAGAAACTTTTTTTTTTTTGTGTTTAAGAAAAAAAGGAATGGGTTTGTGAAGGTTTTTAAATCACATTTTCCACTTTCCCACCTATATATTGAAAAACGAAAGAAAATGAGCCAAATGCTTGCCTGAACTTTTAATATAGAAGGTTGGTTTCTAGTGTACTTATAGCTGCAATATTCGTCGTGTTGCTACTTCAACTTTCTGCTATTCTGCTGTTTGGGTTGATATCCTGGTTTGTAGCTTTGAAGTTATGTTTTTCTGCCAGTAGTCAATTTACTGTGGTAATACTTATAAATTTGCTGCATGATCACTTGTTTTTTTGTGGCATTGCTTAGGTCATCTATTGTATTATTTATCAATTACTTTTACCTTTACTTTCTTAATGGCATACTGATATTTTTTCTCTGTCTTTCCTTCTAATCAACAAATTTTCATCATTTTGTGTTTTATTTTGCAGACTGGGATTCAGGTCGTGGTGGTTATACTGATGCTCCCAATGCAGGAGGCGCTCAAAGGTAAGCATTCCTCTGTGGGTATAAAGTTGAGGTTTCACCTCCCTTTGACTAATTTGCATCCTTCTTCATCTTCATCTTTCTCATCTTCCTGTTCATTTTCACCATTCTGAACCCAACCAGAGGCATTTCACTTCTGAAATATGTAGCATAATCATTCTCAGAGAGTCCATAAAACCATTTGCTATTCTATATTTTTGCAGGAATCCTCTCTTGAAGCATAAGATGCCTTAAATTTCCCCTCCTACATCTTTCTCTGTGTTTCTTTGGTCCAGTGCTTTTTGTTTCTGGTAGTTATGCATTTGCAAAGCCTCATAAGATTGCATTTGTGGGAAAGACGTTGATTATTTCATCTTAGTTGAGGTGGGATTGATTGAAGTTAGCATTGACCAATGTAAATTCTTGATGTTTTTGTTGGGTCTTTTAATATTACACCTAACACAACATTTAATTGAAATGATGCTGTATGTGAAATTACGTGATATAGATCAATCATGTAGTTGGGTTTTCATTGGTTGAAATCGGATGATTTTGAGTTTTAAGCTATCATATATATTTGAAACCAAGTGACAATGGGTGGAGAGGCCCACAAGGGTACTATACAAGTTTTGGGGTGTTATTTTACTGATGATAATCTCCAATTCTCTCCTGCACACCTATGACATGAACAAAAGGCGGATCCATTACCTATTAGATGAAGTTGAGTTTTGTTCAAGCTCAGCTCTAATACTATGTTAAAGCATTTAACTCAACCAATTGGTAATGGGTGAAGAGATCCAAAAGGCTTATATACTATTTCTGGGGTTTTTTTTATCAATGTGAGACAAGCTCTAACAGATATGAAACAATGTTTTAGTGAGCATTTAATGTACTTGCTGATTTGTCTTGAACTTTGATCCACTTGTTCCGTTCTAATGTTTTGTCACGGAACATATTTTATGTTAAACCGTAATCTAATATATCCTTTTTTACTATATCATTTACAGTTAATTTTTCTTTACTTACTCTCTACATTTCCGTTCATAGGTATTGCAATAGTAATCCTGCTATAAACAAGTCTAAATAACCTAAAGTCGATTCTACTTTAATTTATCTTCTGTAAATGCAACTTATATTTTTTTCACGAGTGTGTTCATTGTAAATTCTATTGTTTCTCGTTTACCACACACTCATTTTAACAATTTTATTTTCATCACAGTTCGTTTTTGAATGTGTCTGTTACTTCATTGTCCATCATTCCATACCACCAAGCATGCTTCTTATGGTCCTCTTGTAGGACTTACTTTTTTGCTTGACGGTATTCATTGATCACAGAATACACCAGGTGCATTTATCTAGTTAGTTTAGTCTATATTGCTTTAATTTTATGATTAATGTCGACTCTTTGGCATCTTGATCTTTGAACTTTATAATCTTCCCATTTGAATTTATATGTTTATTGAAGTAATATTCTATATGTTCAATTTTATTCAATTGTAATTTATTTATCTTGAATCTGTTTAATTCTAAAGCTGCTTTGGAAAGTTCTTTTATTGTTAATTCCTATTTTACCTTTATCAATTAATATTGTCATTGACCATAATATAAGTCACGGAATGTCATGTCTAATTAATTAATCCATAGCTCGGGCAAAATGATACATACTTAAAGGTAGTATTTAGATGTAAGCCTCAGTAATTAAAAATTCACTAGTGCCTTTGTTGTTGTTCTCACTAAAGTTGCTTCATTCTCGTACAATATCAATATTCCTATTTTTAATTATTTTCTTCTGTAAATCCTATCATATTATATTTTTAGGGACACTGTCATATGTTTTCTCTAAGTTTATGCAAACAAAAAAAGAATTGTTTTTCTCCATAAGCCCTTCCATTAGTCTTCTAAGTATATATTTTCTATTAATAGTCTCTCGGGTATAAATCCAAATTGAATTTCAGATACCATTTTTTTAAGTTTTAATCATTGCTTGGTCACTTTCTCTCAATGTTTCAATGTATGGCTCATTAATTTAACACTTTTGCAATTTTTGCAATACTTTATGTCTCCCTTGTTTTTGGAAGGTTCCCTCATGTCTCCCTTGTTCTTATATGTAGGTACTAAAACACTCTTACTCCACTCATTACACATTTTCTTTGTCATTATATTGTTATTAAATGAGTAAGTTAATTAAAATAGCTTTATATTCCCTACATACGTTCAAACCTTAATAGGTATACTATTGGGTCCTACATTTTTTCTAATCTTTAATATTTTAATGCATTCTTTATTTTAGGCACCCTAATTTTACTAAAAACCTTGTTTCCTCTAATCTCTCTATGGTTACTATATTCCTGAAGGTCTAAGTCTCCTTCGTGATTTTCATTTAGTAATTTACATTAATTTTTCATGTTTTCTTAATGTCCTTGTTTTGTATGAAGACTTTTGAGGCTTGACATGATTAAAATATCTGGTTTTGCCCTCATTTAATTTTGGTAAGTCTATAAATACTTTTCTTTGTATCTAACTTAGAATGGAATCACCTTAATGCTTTGTATACCTTTTTTATACATTCCAAAATTGTATTCAACATCACATTAATTTTATCTTACAAATTCCATGTTACTTCTTTTAATATTTTATTCTTCAATGTATGTGTTTTCTCTATTTTTAAATTTGACCACCACGTTTTTGAATTTTTAATCTCTCGTCTCATTTTAAATGATTTCTAATACATACACTTTGTGTCATTATCCTATGTTGTGTCACCAAACTCTCTTTGAGAATAACCATACAATCGGTCCAATTGTCTAGTGAGGAACAATTATATTTGACTATGATTTTATCCACTTTTAAAAGTTATTAAATGTTTATATGCCTTTTTACAAATAAGTGTTTACTTTCATGAGATCACATGACATAGCAAAATCTAAGACAAACTCCCCGGTAGCTTGCATAACTCCAGATCCATGTCCACCATAGACTATCCTGTGTTATCCAAGATATATTCGTATACAATCATTAAAGTATCATTTTATTGTATTCTTTTATGTATAGATGTTTGTTGCAAGTTCATTCACGTGTCCAAATCAAGTTTTCGTATGTTTGTCCTATCCTACTTGAGATGCATAAGCATTAATCTTACTAATTTTTTTTTTCCTATTACAAGTTAAATGGATATCAGTCCATTAAGAACAATTGGTACTACTTCCTAGTTAAGACTTTGATCTACTAATATTTCAACTTTCTTTCTACATTCCTCTTTTCTAGTGTAGTGATAATTATGCTCTATATGTTTTATTTGACTTGGAGGGTGGGCTTTGGCGCCGTGGTATGGTTGCTCAATTGTAACCTGAGCGTCAAAGGTTTGAGTCGTCCAAACAACTGCTCTGCATATGGAGGTAAGGCTTCGTATATCTGACCCTCTCTAGACCGGCAGTCACGGGAGCCTCGTGCATTTAGATGTCCTTTTATTTTTTATGTAATTTTCTTTTATCTTTTCCATTATAGTATATTTTTAACCTATGTTTTTTATTTAACTCAATTTTTCCCCTGCCCATGCCCTTTTTTTATGCATGCTTCATTGGCTTTTCTTACAATTATGGTTTCAACTAAATCTACTTCTTTCAGGCTAGTGCTCCTATTTTAGACCTTTATTCTGATCTAGTTTCAACTAACTTCACTCTTTTACCTGTTAGTGTTCATATATTACATCTTGGTATTCCGTGTTGCTGTTTTAAGTTTAGATTCTTGGACTAGTTTCATTGTGCGTATTCATTGACATTGACACAAAAGAAAATTATGGTGAAAATTTCTGCACTATTTTTTCATCCAGTCCTTTCCCTACTTATGTATTTGTATTAGCTTTTATCTTCTATGTGTGTTCTTGGTTCTTTTAACACTATGATATAATGGGCTATTGGAATTTAACTCTGACGGCAAAATGACATCACAAGTTCTTTTTACAGAGAAGGATTGATGTCTTATAAGCAATTCATTCAGGAGCTTGAAGATGATATTCTGCCTGCTGAGGCTGAGCGCAGGTACAGCAATGGAATGTTTTATTAGGTCGCTGACCTGGAACTTAACTGAACATTTTTTTTTCCTTAGTCTTTAAATGTTGGGGGAAAAAATAGCCTAAAAATATTTGGTGGATTCTGGCCTTTGCTTTACGCAGGTATCAAGAATATAGGACAGAGTACATATCAACTCAGAAACGAGCTTTCTTTGATGCTCATAAAGATGAAGAATGGTACATCTCATCTTTTTCTTCAGTATCTTTTGTTATTTGTTGCCATGCCTTTCCAATTGAAGTTGCTTGTTTATGCAGGTTGAAAGACAAATACCATCCTACAAACTTAGTTGCTGTCATTGAAAGGTGTGTTCTGCTGTATACTTGTATGTTATGGTAGAGAAAAATAGTAATGCTTAAACTGTTATACAAGAATATAGTGCCTTTATTATGCAGTCAGCAGATATTTTTGTGAATAATTAGGGTTTCATTGTTATTTTTCGGTAATTTTAAGGTGTTCTCTTGTCAATGTCTTTCTAGGAGGAATGAGCTTGCGCGGAAGGTGGCGAAGAATTTGTTGTTTGATTTGCAGAGTGGAACATTGGATTTGTAGGTTTTAGACTCTTTCAGTTTATATTTGGACATTTCTACTCATTTTGTAACTATAATATGATGCCGATTACCTTGTTTTACATGAAGCAGAAGCCCTAGTGTGAAAGCCTCATCCGTAAACAAATCAGGGCAGGCAAGTGATCCTAATTCTGATGATGACACAGATGTGAATGGCACAAGACGACGGCATGGTAGGGGTCTGACTAAAGAAACTGATCTTCTTTCTGCTGCTCCCAAGGCCCACCCAGTCAGTTCTGAACCAAGGAGAATCCAAGTTGACATTGAACAAGCACAGGCATTGATACGGAAACTAGACTCGGAGAAGGGAGTGGAGGATAATATATTATGTAGGGTTGACAATGACAGAATGAGCAGAGAAAAGTCTCATGTTGGTAACACTGGCCCAGTCATTATCATACGGGGTTCAACCTCCGTCAAAGGTCTTGAGGGGACTGAGTTACTGGATACACTTATTACTTATCTATGGCGGATTCATGGATTGGATTATTACGGATTGATTGAAACAAGTGAAGCCAACGGTCTCCGGCATGTGAGAATGGATGGCAAGAGTTCTAACGTTACTAACAATGGAGCCGAGTGGGAAAAGAAACTAGATGCACATTGGCAAGAGAGATTGAAGGGTCAGGATCCCTTGGAAGCAATGACAGCCAAGGAAAAAATAGATGCGGCAGCTGTTGAAGGTTTGGATCCATATGTCCGAAAAATTAGGGATGAGAAGTATGGATGGAAGTATGGTTGTGGAGCTAAGGGCTGTACGAAGCTCTTCCATGCTGCGGAGTTTGTCCATAAGCATTTAAAGTTGAAACATCCAGACCTTTTGATGGAGTTGACTTCTAAAGTGCGTGAAGATCTGTATTTCCAGAATTATATGAAGTAAGTTCAGTTTATTTAAGTCATTTTGTCTTAATCGATTGGTTCACTTCAGAGCAGTGACAGTAACCTTCCGTCTTCGCAGTGATGAAGATGCACCTGGTGGGACACCTGTTATGCAGTCTATACAGGTATGATTTATAACACTTTGCAGTACAATTACATACATGTGATCCCCTCACCCTTCTACTTTTAGACAGAACACACTTTTCTCCTATCTTCGGCTGAGATAAATATGAGATTTCCCAGTTCAACAGATGGATGCTAAAATAAGTAAATAAGATAATGTCCCGACATTGAAATTTTTTTGAATTAGTTTAGAAGTTTACTTTGAACCTAGGATCTGCGAGCCTGCATCACTTTGAGATAGATGCAAGGTGTTATGTTAGAAGATTTCCTAAGTTTTGTCTTGAGAAATGTCTATGTTTCTATCAACTAATGTTTTTTCTTGGTGGAGGCATGACACATGGTCGACAAATCATGGACGTAGGACACAAGACACGGATTTGTTGACACTGAAGTTTTCAAAAATCAGGACACAGGAAAACATTGGGGGGACACACCAAGTATTATATATTTATTTTCAGTGAAATTAAGAGTTCAAGTATTTACTAATCATAAGAGATCAACTATAAGTCATATATAAAACAATCCCGTCATATCACATCAATGAACCAATAACTATATCTTAATAAGGATCACTAAAGTCGACCTTTCCACAATTCCAACTATTCACATCGCGAGTCATTTAGGCAACAATCACACCATATCATGTCATTGTATCAAAAAATGTATAAATAATAATAACCACTCAATTCAACGTTTTCACAAGTTCAACAATTCCCATTACGAAATCATAAAATAGCAAATAAAGTATCAATATAAATTCATCTGAAACATCCATGATCCAACGTTCGATAATTAGTACAATTACAATTTCAAAAATCCCCAATTTTGTAATCCTTATTTTAATTCGTCAGTGTATCCTTATTGCCAAGGATCAAAATTTCGTTTTGCAAGGGTCGAAGCGTTTGAAACATTTTCGTTTTCAAGGAGACTAAAATGAATCAGTGACGAAATCAAAATTTTAATATTTTGAGGTGTTCAATAATGTTTCGAGATGTTTTGTAATATTTCTGTATTTGCATAATTATTTTTGAATATTTTAACATATTTCAAGATATTTTGGTGTATTTCAACAAATATTTTGGAAAAAAATATATATATATATATATATATATATATAGTTTATTTTTTTCATTCTGTTTCCGAAACATGTTGAAATGTTTCCAAAATATGTCGAAACGTTTTCAAAACATGTTAAAATATTTTCATTTCTTAGATGACAGAAACAATGCATCGGAACGAAATTTTGATCCTTACTTATTGCCTTCTCTCTCTCTCAATGTTTCCTCTAACGAACAAAAGGCAGATACCAAAATTTTCTACTAAAAGGTAGCTTATAATTCTTTTTAGATCACAACTTTGACCACCATTTGTTTAAAATTACAAAATAACTTCCTTATTATAAAGTTGTTTGACATGTTTTCAAAAATTTGACAAAAAACCCTGAAACATATCCTCTAATACGTGTCGATAGTGTGTCTCAAACATGTGCAAAATGTGTTCTCCGCGATATTATACGTACCTGAAATGTGTCTTTGAAAAAATAAGGAAAAATTGGCTCATTTTTGCATGGATGTGTTCGAGCGTGTCCAAATATTCATATCTCAAACGTATTAAACAACCTGCATTTTGGTATAATAAGGTATCAGTGCTTCCTAGCGCATCGTGGTTAGATTTTCTTTTCTTTCTATGTTTTTTTGTTTTTGGATTTGTGAGAAAACCTTAATTGCTTGATTTGACAATTTGGGATTATTGTTCCTTCCAATACGCTATCACATTATCCTTTCAATTTCTCTCAATGTTAGATCAATTATTGTGTATTGATATTGGTCCCACTTGAATTGAGGTTTGCAATGGGTCATGTCCTATTGTGTTCGTGCTGTGTATAAGTCATGCCGTTTATAAAATTCTTCATTAATACCTGATCCACTTATATTCTATGGACTGTTTGGTGATGTTTATAGTCTGGTCAAGTCATGCATAATTATGTTTGTATTGACCTATTAATTCAGTGGGTTTACTTAGACAACTTAGTTATGACCCAAACGCATCAAGTCTAAATTCATGTGTCGATATTTTATCCGGTTGATGGGTCATGATGGAAATCATCATTCCTAACTTGAATAAAGGGGTCCTACTTGGATTTATAATGAGTGAATTGACATTGAAGATATTTGAAAGAAAATGTATTGGAGGGAATTTTCTTTGATAATAAACAAAATTTTCATTTCATTGAAAGATATTAATGAACAAAGTTAGTAGATAAGAAGTCCACCAAAAAAGAACATAATCAAAACAAAAAAAGTTGCTATGAGCTACAAACAACTTTCCAATTTATAAAGATGGGTTTTGATCCGAACTTGAATTGACTATAAACTTAAACCAATGTAATGGCTTTTTGTTTAAAAGGCCCAAATTTAGTGGACCCAACCCTACTCAGACCATTTATAGTTTCTGTGCATTGGCTCAGGATCACTTTTATTGGTTTATTGGGCTTCAGACCCCTTATTTAACAGTCCAATGTAGTTTTTAATCGAATTTTCTGGTAAATCCGAAATTATGGCCCCTTGATCCTTATTTTGAAACTCAAATTCCGTCATAACTGCTCTATTATCTTGGGAATAAACTTCGTTAATGACAGGTCTCTTCCCAGACTCGTGTTCCCCCATTTAAATCTAGCCAATTACCATTTATGTTAACCTTCAATTCACCAATCTAATATACATCCAATGACTTATTTATGCAACTTGTACCCAATTGACCTAATTTATCATCTTCAAGCTCTCGACGGTGCATGAAATCTCTGTGCCTCCAACTCTTCAGCTATACTGAGCATGAAAACTTTTGCTCCAAGGCCTTGATAGAAGCATAACTTTTACCCGATACATCTTTCCTTGGAGTTCAATAGCCAAAGATACTAGAATACTTCTCGAAGACGTTTTCTTCACCTTGATTTTTACCATAAATAGTTTTTCCAGATTAATCGAACTAAGTGAATACGTCATGTTTACAAAGATGAAAAGCCAAACCCCTCAATCCCGATCCATCCTCCTAAAAATGATAGTCTACCACTGATCGAATTTGATTTTGACTTTCACCTCAAAAACTTCACAAGGAAAGGACCTTCTAAATGGCAATTACCCCCCACCCATAGATCTCATTAGCAATAGAAGAGATGTTACAAAACATGATTGTGCGATCAACTTGGAAAGGAAAAAGTTTTGCATCAAAGTTTAACTTTCTAGCTAAAGAACGCTGAATGTCATTCTATGAATAATAAATGCTCTCTAACACAAATAACTGCTCTATCCCATCTCCCAACAACAATTATATCATTTTCATTTGAAGAAAATCTGAGCAGAATCCCTACCTTTTAACTCAACAATAGATGCTCTATTTTAACCATAGGAAAGTCGCTATGGTCACACCTTCTGTTCACCATATCTATGATAACAGAAGCAAGATGATACCATCCTTTACCTTCTATTCCTTTGGGAACAATCAAACCCATTTTGGAACAATTTCGTTATTTTGATGAAGTCGCCTCTACCATTATCAACCACTTCTATCCACATCGAATAATCTCCGCCCAACATTTTCCTGAAGAAAAGACCTTTATATTCATCTCTAGCCTCTTCATGAAGGCCTTTTCGTAACCATAAAGCACCAATCGTTTCAATATCCAACGCAAAAACTTTTCTGTGATTTTCTCAATGATAAGAAAAAATGCTTTTCGACCTTTCACCAAAGCTTCAATAGTGAACCACTTCATCTCGATTTTAATTTTTACCATTGTTTCCTTTTACCTACTCACTCTCTCTCAATGACTAGAGCCTCAGCACGAATTGATGGCTCGTCTTCTCAATTCATAATTTCTTTAAGTTTTATGTGACAACTTGAGATATTTTTAAATGTATTAGAGGGGATTTGAATTTGTTGATTAGGTGATGCAATCCATAAGACGCTCAAGGAAACGCAAATTCGAATATGTGAAAGATAATGAAATTGACTTTCTATCAAAGCAAAAATCCATATGGAACCTTGCATTATTGTATGTTGAGTCTTATTTTAAATCATTTTGCTAGTATTAGTATTTTATATGTCCTTTTAATATTTTTTAGAGTCAAGAATATTTTTCTAATTTCTAGAATTTCTGGAATTGGTGATATTTTTGGGTCAAATTCTAGTGTTGAATATTCTAGAATTTAAAGTCCTAGTCCTACTTCTACTTCTAGTTAATTTTAGTTTTCTAATTTTTAGGGACGTAGAGTTTTTGGAGTCCTAGAGACTTTATAATCCTAATCTTTTGGGATTAGCAGAAATTAGAACTCTATATATAATTAGTGATATTTTTAATAAAAGGAGGAGAGATATTTCAGAAATTTCAGCAATTATATGCTTCTTGAGTTGTGTGATGCAATTCCAACCCCTAGGTGTAATGCCTAAGGAATCCTAGGAGTGATTCCTAGTCAAAGTTACTATTCACGTCCCCGTTCACAGTCCCATTACTATTCACAGCCCCTGTTGTTTATTTTACAAAGTTATCCTACATCAATTTTGGTATTAAAGCTGAAAAATCCTATGTTATACGGCTTAAATATTGATTTGGGAATGGAGATCCAAGATTTTGATGAAAGAAATGATATTACATTTTTCTCTGGTTGACTTACTTCTATTGAGGAATACTTTACAAAGTACAATTTTTTGGACGAGCGGACAATGGTGTTGAAGGTGATTTAAAAAGATTGGGATTGTTGTCAATCAATACATGACAAGAGATGAAAGCTAAGCCTCAACAGAAGTATATGCTCTCAAACTATTGTAGCAAGTTGTGCAAACAACTTATTAATTTGGAACAATGTAACCTATCTGTCACAGAGTATATTCAAATATTTGAAGACCTAATGTTAAAAAATTGTATCGTAGAATAATTTTGCCAAACAATTGCTCGATTCAAGGTTGGTTTAAGAACAAATATGAAGGCAGAAATATTTGGGTAGCCACTATACAACGTAGAGCATGTATTCCAAATGACACTTGGTATGGAGATGTACCTAAATTTCCTTCGTCTAGTAAGCATATCAAGGGTTTCTTCTTCCCAATGGGGTAAAGCTCAAAATTATTTGGATTTTTCTGTGCAACCAGAGAAGATTCATCAAAAGCAGCCCAAAGCAACAAACGATTCAATAATTCAAGATGAAGGAAATCAAGTAGAAGAATCAACACAATCCCAAACAAATTCGCTACTTGTCCAGAAGCGAAGGTAAAAAGTGAATATTCAAATAATTTTTTTGTTGTGGAGCCTAAAAAGATGGAAAATTCAACAACCATTATTGAATTAAATGTGCATTTATAGATGAGTGTGTTACTATCTAAGAGCTCAAATAGTACCAAAAGTGTTGCCCGGTGAAATTGTTCCCATTAATAACTGTCAACCAGTAACAACGATGTCACAAGAGTTTGATTTGTTTGCATCTTTCAAGGATCTACATGAAGAGTCACCAATGCTTCTTTCTTCCACTTTGCTCCACCAGTTGATTTTATCATTGCAGAAAACTTCAATGCACAATCAAGGAGATCAATGTCTAAATCTTTTCCATGTTCCCTCAATTAGAGAAGAAAATGAAGCTTCATCTTAAAGCTTCTCAAATACAGTTACATATATAAGTTCAAAGTTTTTAGACTTTCATAGTGCAACACTTTAAAACTCTAGGTCGAGTTTTCTCTGACCAGGGGAGAATGATGCAATTCATAAGATGCTCAAGGAAACGCAGATTCGAAGGTGTGAAGGATAATAGAATTGACTTTCCATCAAGACAAAGATCCATATGAAACCTTGTATTATTGTATTGTAAGTGTTATTTTAAGTGATTTTGCTAGTATTAGTATTTTATATGTCCTTTTAATATTTTTTAGAGTTAGAGATATTTTTGTAATTTCTTAAATTTTTGGAATGGGTCATATTTTTGGGTCAAATTCTAGTGTTGAATATTCTAGAACTTAAAGTCTTAATTCTAATTAATTTTAGTTTTTTAATTTTTAGGGACAGAGTTTTTGGAGTCCTAGAAACTTTGGAATCTTTATCTTTTGGGATTAGGAGCAATTAGAACTCTATATATAGTTAGTGATATTTTTAATAAAAAAAGGAGAGATTTCAGAAATTTCAGCAATTATATGCTTCTTGAGTTGTGTGATTCAATTCCAACCCCTCGGTGTGATGCCCAAGGAACTCTAAGAGTGATTCCTAGTCAAAGTTACAATTTACTTTATTGTTCACAGCTCTATTATTACTGTTTACGGGCACTGTTCACAGCCCTTGAACAACTCTTTTTTTTTTATTTTACAAAGTTTTCCTACATCATTAGGTCTCGAGGTAAAAAATTTAGTGTTTATGGTGATTAATTAGGGGTAACAATTCTCAACACAACAGGAATCTAATAAGAAATTAGCAACTAATAGTTGTTGTATATTTTATCTTTAATGGATGCAGTCATCTTAAGGCTATTATATGTTGATAATGGGTTGCAGTCTGTTGTTTCCTCTGGGGTTTGTTCTTGTAGATCCTTCTTGGACATTCTCATTGATTATTTTAGTTATCTATTGATTGCCCCTTCAATGATAATTTTGAAGGCAAAAGTTGCTGTAAAAGTTGAAAAGGGTTCTCTTAGATTGTTGGTCATTTGAAGATCACCACTAATGATTTTTTTAAGAGGACATATCATTATGTGTAGGAGGAATGAGGAGACTATTGATCCTCTATTTTCACAATGTCACATAACTTTATTGTTAAGTTTGACACAAGTTCTTTCTTCATTTGAAATAAGGTGGTCTTGTCATTTTCATGTATTTTGATGCATTGATATTTTAGGTTGGGGATGAGCAAGAAAACTCAAACTATTTTTGGGGGTGTGGAGTATTGGCAATGTTTTGGAGTATTATGGTTGGAAAGTAGGGAAAGAATTTTTGAAAATAATTTTGAAGATAATCTTCTTGTATTATCAGAAATAGTTTGCCTTTCCACATCCTTTTGAGCCTCAATTTCTTCAGGTTTTTAGAGTATTCTGATCTAAGAAGCACGAATACGGACACGGGTGTCGTATCCGATACAATATGGACACGGTGATACGACAAAATTCCAAAATATAGGATACGGGTACGATGAGGATACGACTAATTAAAATAATTACATATATTTTTATATATATAACAACAACATTAATAATAACAAACAACCAAAACATAACAAGCATTACTTAAATTGAAATAGATCAAAGATTCAAAAAGATACATCCATAGTCTACAAGTTTGCTAACAAAAGAACACAAAAACAAAAAGAATCCTACATCCTCCCTCAATTCACTTCATCGTGCTCAACATCCTCATTGTTAATTCCTTCATCAGTAAAGAGAAGCTAGATAGGAAAGTAATTTCAGTATTAAAAACCAGCAAGCAACAACACATTAGCACAGAAAGCAGCAACACAATTACACAGATGACCAATACTCAAAAAAAAAATCCAGAAGGCAGCACACCAACTAGCAAGCAACACATCATCAAACCAAAAAAAAATCCTAAAGGCAGCAACACCGCAAAAAGACAGAGAACAATAACAGCACAATAACAATAACAAAAATTCTCAAATTTTGAAAACCTCAAAACCCTAACCCAATCAAATTTTTTGAAAGTCCAGACTCCATATAGACCAGAAGAAGTAAGAACAGCTAGTAGAATATCAGAAAAAAAAAAATTGAAGCAAGAAGAAGAACCTGCAAGACTGGGTAGTAATCGTAGGTCGCCAAGTCACAGGTTGCAGTTGCAAGTTAGTCTCCCTTCCTCTTCCCTCTCCTCCTACTCTGGTTCCTGATGGACGATTGTTCTCCTCTCCTCTTCTCTTCTCTCTCTCTCTCTCTCTCTCTCTCTCAGTCTAACACACTGAATGTTGATTATCGAACTTCACGATGTCTTTTGCCCTTTTGTTTTTTATTTTTCAAGCCAAACGACGTAGTTTGACTTATTTATTTTTTCATTTCAGCCCCTAAGTTTTTAAAATAACAAACAGTGTCCTTGCCGTGTACCCATCGTGTTTGAGATGTATCCGACTAAAAAAAACTTTGCCACTGTTCTGGACACTTCTACAAGTGTCGGACACTTGTTCGAATGCCGGACACGTGTCTGACACTGCCACGGCGACCCTCCGACGAGTATCCGTATTTCCTAGATTCTGATAGTTATGTCAAGGCAGATTGAACATTTGTTCTTGAGTAGTTGTGAAGTGTAGATACAAATACATGATACAGGTATTATATGATATGAATACAGTGATACGACAAAATTTTAAAAAGTAGAATACAATACGGTTATGGTATGTCTATAATACAATATATTTCATATTTTTATTTTTTACCATTATGTAGTGACTTAATAATTATATATCTTGGTAATTTTTTAGTATAATAAGAAAAATTAGCAATTTTTTTTAGTTTCAAAAAAAGTATATATCATATCATCAAGATATATTCACAAAGTGAAGTGACTATTTAAAGGAATCAAAACTAATATTTATATAATTGGTTTGTTTAGAAGTATTTGTTGCTAAGTTATATTGTAATAGATTCATTTTATGTTCTTTTAACATATAATACTTGAAAAATATTCACGTGTCGTCAAAATAGTATGAATTTTTGTTAATGTATTATTGTATGATATGTGAATTTAAAAGAAGATTTTAAAGATTAAATTCAAAAATTATACATGTTCGAATACAATAGTATCCGCAAAGTATTCAAATAGTTTATGCAAAGTATTCAAATAGTTTATTATTATCGGATATGTAGAAGGTGTATCTGATATGTATCTATGAGTAGCCTATCCAATACGGATACGCCGACCTCAACGAAGTATCCGTGTTTTATAGTTGAGCAGGAAGCACGGATACTCGTCGGGGGGTCGCCGTGGCAGTGTCGGACACGTGTTTGACACGGATACGCATGTCCGACGGTTGGATATGTGTCCGACACTTGTAGAAGTGTCCTGAACAGTGGCTGGGCTGTCATTTTTTTTGGTCGAATACGTGGGGGATACTTGGGGGATATGGCGAGGTACTTTTGTTATTTTAAAAACTTAGGACGGTCGAAACAAAAAAAACAAAAAAGGCCAAAGCTACGTTGTTTTGACTTGAAAAAGAAAAAATTAAAGCGTCGTTGATTTGTGAACCGACTCCAATCGACATTCAGTGTGTTCGAGAGAGAGAGAGAGGAGAGAAGAGAAGAGGAGGAGCTCGAAAGGACCAGAAGAGGAGAAGAAGAAAGAGAGGGAAGAGGAAGGGCGACTCACCTGTGACTGCGATCGCGCTTTGTAACTACGATCTACGACTATGATCTTTTTCTTGCTTCTATTTTTTTTTTTTTTCAGATCTACTACTGCTCTTACCTCTTCATCTTCTGGTCTGTGTGGAGTGAGGACTTTCAAAAAATTTGATTAGGTTAATTTGATTGGGAATTTTTAGGGTTTTCAAAATTAGGGATTTTTTTTTGGTCTGGTGTTGTGTTGCTTGCTGCCTTCGGAATTTTTTTTTGGTATTAGTCATCTGTGTTGCTGCCTTTCTGTGCTAGTGTGCTGCTGCCAACAGGTTTTAAATACTGAAAATTGTTTTCCTAGCTTGCTGCCTTTCAGTACTGTGTTGCTTGCTGCCCGCTGGTCTTCTCTTTTTTGTTGTGCTTTTGTCTTCTCTTTTTTTGTTGTGCTTTCCTAGCTAGCTTTTTTTTTGGTCATCTGTGCTGCTGCCTGCTGATTTTAAAAATTATATATATTTTTTGAATTTTGATCTAGTTCAATTTAAGTAATGTTTGCTATGTCTTGTTTGTTATTATTAATGTTGTTGTTGTATATATAAAAATATATATAATTATTTTAATTAGCCGTATCCTCGCCGTACCCGTATCCTACATTTTGGAATTTTGCCGTATCGCCGTGTCCGTATCCGTGCTTCTTAGTTGAGCAGTGATTGACCTATGGTTTACATTGTATTTCTTTTTGTCTATCGAATTTAAGGGATTGCTTGCTCTTCTTGTATTGACTTTTGATTTTTGATTTTTAATAAAATTTTTGGTTTTTGATAAGAAAAATACACATAGCAGGTTAGAAATGAATGGTTTTGAAACAATATGAACACTACAAGTCCCACTAACATGAATAATGAGCAGGCAGGAAACCCAATTTTTGACACCACAAACTCTTTTAAATGGGACTATATGAATATTTTGTTTTTTTTTTAAAATATTTTTTGATTTGCTATTCTATTAATCTTTTTCAAGTTAGAGCATTTGCTATTTGCTTTTGCTAATATATGGATCGAGTTGATTTTTAGGTCATTATGGGGGCCTGTGGGTGATAGATTTAGTTGAGAGAGAAATGTATACTAGTCTTGGTTTCTGGTTCAAAAGTTATGTGTTGTCTTGAATAGAACCCTATTAATCTAAGTCGGGCAAGTGTCAAAACATCTATATAATGCATTAAACGGGCTGGGACAGGTTTATCTAGTATTCTATAGAAAATCTGAAATGATGTGACATGACAAGATTTGATCCACAGCCCTAGCATTGATGTATTGTTTGCGCCTTGAGGTGAATAATTCTGTTAGTGAGCATTATTGCCCTAGTTGAAACTTGAATAATTGTATATTAGGATTTACGAAAAGAAAGATGAAGGAGAGAGAAAGCAAGAGATTTTGAACAATATTGGATGATGGATGTTATTACTTATACCTTATCACCTATTTTTGTTTTGATTGATATTGAAGATAGTTACAATAGTCGAAAAGTAGAACATAATTGAAAAGCGACATAATAGAAAAGCAGAACATTAGGAAAGTACCAATCTTGCACTCCCGCTCAAGCTGGAGCACAGATATAAAAAATGCCTAGCTTAGAATAAAGATTATTAAAGGTGAACCGCACTAATTGCTTGATAAGAATATTGCCTAGTTGGTCACCAAACTTTTTAAACGGGATTGTAATATCTCCTTGTAAATAATAAGGATTATAAAATCAAGCTCACTGCTTCAGTCCATACATGGACTTCTTTACTAACACCACAACGATATTCTCATGATCAATAAAGCTAAGTGGTTGTTCCATGTGAAGTCTAAGACATTAGTTGAATGACAACAATATCAGCTTAAACAAATACTACCAAGAACAGAACGAACCATATACAACAATCAATTCAACAACATTCAAAAATATGGTAAATAAAGTAGAACCGGAGCTGGATTAGCCAAAAAGGGATTGAGCCCGTGCCGAAAACCCCAAAATTAGAACTAAACCAGGCTGATAACTCCAAAAATGGCTCTGAATTGAATACCCTGAATTGACACTAAATTGGTCTGGAAACCACTAAACCGGCGCCAAATTGGTTCGAAAACAATTGAATTGACAATAAATCAGCCTGGAAACACTTACCGACATTGAAGCGGGAAGAAAACCACTAAACAAACACCAAACCAGCTTGAAAACCACTGAACTTTTATTAAACCGGGCTGAAAACACAAAACTGGGATGAAAACTACTAAACCAGCACTCGGGCTGGGCTAAAAATCACTGAACCAACACTAAACTGGATTGAAAACATTGAAACAGGATGAAAACCACTAAACCAACACAAATTGGGCTGAAATCCACTGAACTGACTCTAAATTGGACTCGACACAGAGACGATAACAACTGATGAATACAGAGATAGAGGTAGACTACGACTTGAAATATGCAGGGCCAAACCAACCCCCAGGTGGGTGGGTTGCTCCCCTAGATCCCTCACTCGCTTAGGGCCCCACTCACCCAATTATCCTGATACCAAAGGTGCAGCCTGTTCATCATTTGCATATCTTCAAAATATAAAACAAACATATATTTTGCCTGTTTGTGGAGAGAGGGCATGGATTTGAGACAATTTAGGAATGTTAATAAGTGCTCAAAGAAAAAGATGCTGGCATGGAAAGGACTGACCAGCATATATTTATGTTATCTTCAGGACGTGTACATGTATGTGCATAAGTTTGTACGATTTATCTATGCACTTTATTTATGTCTAATGTCCTGCATTCTGTTGAACAATTTTAATTAGGTTACTCTTGTACAATTTGTGTTAGTAATGTTATGTTTCCATACAAAATAGAAATAGGCATGGTTCAATGGGTTGATATTGTGTTCAGGTTTTTGGCATTTCAGCCATCTGAATGAACAAAAATATTAAGTCTTGAAAGTGTGGGTTGCTAGTTCTGTAGTTCACACTTCACCAGGACAAAAAGTGTGGGTTGAGTTTTGCCCTTTGCCAAGCTTTTGGGAGTTGTGTCTAGTGCGGTTTCTTACATGGACATGGTTCTATTCTGAAATGTTTGGGCTACTGAAATGCACATTATTATTTTGGCCCTTGGAGTCTAAGTGATATTTGGAGAATTTTTCAATATTGCGAGTGGATTTTGAGCCCTATAATCATGATTCTTCCAATTATAACAGTAACATTATGATTTCCTACAAGCACATTCCCCTCCTCCCTCCCCCATCTCTCAGGGGTCCCCACCATCCCACAGATAAGAAAAGAAGAAGAAAAATTCTGAACAGGAAAGGTGGGCACAACATTGTTGGCTGATAGTGTTGGACATGCCAATAGATGCGTGTTATGTCAATACTGTTTGGACCATGTCCATAATCTAAGTAATAAGAATCTTAATATCAGACTTTTGCCTCTGACCCCTTTTCAGGACATATCGAATATTTTTATGCCATGTCTATGAGTGAAAAATAAATGTGACCGATATACTTCTTGGACACTTTTGACACTTTATATAAATCTTGTGTGGTGGAAAAAATTTATGATTGTTAATTCCTATCATATTAATGTTCAAAAGCAGTTGACATATAAATGTTTATTAAATAAAAGGGCATAGGAAGAGGGGAGGACATATTATAATTAATTATATATATATATATTATTAATTATATATGCTTGGTATACTTTGTGTATAATAGTATTCTATATGATTGTTGATATGCATAATGAGAAACTATTTAATTTGGTAGTTGGACAGAATTAATGTAGCGTATCCTAACTACACGTTTCCTAATTTTTCAGGATTGTTCACGCAGTCGAGTCCTTGTCGTGTCACCTCTATATACCATGTCTGTGTGTAGTCGGTTTTTATTAATAGCTTATAGCTCTAAACAGCTTCTTTGTTTTGCCTTTTATTTGTGACTCTGTCCTCATTGTTGCAGTTGAGATACATTTTTTTAGCCAGATGTTTATAATTGACAAACTGAAATTGATTCAAGATTCAGTAGGTTTTATTATTGACAAATTTCACAAGAACTAATATACTTTGAATTCTTAGCTACCTCCCCCTTCTGGTTGCTATTTCTTTAATTTATTTCTCAAAATTTTCTGGTAAAGGGGTGGATAGATGGATGGATGGAGTTGTCATCTTTTGGTAAGAAAGAAACTGTAAAGGAAAGGAAGAGAAAACCGTTTTTTGTCGGGGTGTGGGGGTGTCTGCCCTTCGGATTTGGCAAAATTTACTCACTTGAAATTGGGCAGAAAAAGATGGGGAAGGAAGTCACCCTTCCTTTTCCTGCCCTTTTTAAAGGGAAGGTCTCTCAATAGAAAAAGAAAGGTGGTTTTTCTTTTTTGGCTATTCTGTCATTGCCGCATATCCCTTTCCTTCAGTTTTTTGTCCCCCACACAAAATGAAACATTAGTTTATTGGGTTGGAGATACAATGGTTATGATTTTATTTATTGCATTCACTTTGTATATTTATATACTTTTCCTTGAGTTTTTGACATTTACTCACAGCATTTCTTATGTAATGTGCATTCTTTGCTTCTCAAGGTGCAATGTTCGAGCAGTACAATAAAAGATCCATGTTTGTGTTTTATGTTTATTTTCTTTAATCCTATTAATATTACTACCCTTTTTATTATCTTTTTGGATAATTATCTTTATCATATCTCTCTGCAGAAGGAGAAGCTACAGAGGCGCAGGGTTGGTTCTGATAACCGAGGAAAAGATGAACGAGGAAACCGTAGAGAACTTGAGAATCGAGTGAATGGTGTTGAAAGATATGATAGGTCTGAGAACCAGCAGTCAATGGACTTCCAGTCCAGCAATGATGGTCCAGTTGGAGGCAATCAAGACGAACCAATGTTTGACACTTTTGGTGGGCAAGGGATGCATGTTACTCCTTTTGCGTCAGATATACCCCCTCCTTTACTGATGCCTGTTCCTGGTGCTGGGTAAGTTCAGTTTGCTTTGTGATTCAGTCTTTGTGGCAACTTCTGTGTGTCCAATTGTTGGTTTGTGAGGCGGTTGCGGCAGTTGGTACCTTATTTTGTATTCTAATTCCTGCGTCTGTATGATTATAATCACAGTCCATTGGGGCCTTTTGTTCCTGCTCCTCCTGAAGTTGCAATGCGGATGTTGAGAGAGCAGGGTGGACCTTCTCCGTTCGAAGGCAGTGGTAGACATGGACGGTCAGGGTCCCAGTTAAGTGGGCCAGCTCCAATAATTGCCTTACCTCCGGCCTTCCAACAGGATCCTCGACGTCTACGAAGGCAAGTTTTGCTCTTGACCCAAAAAGAGTTGACATATGAGAATTTCTTTGGGCTTCTTTATTGTTTATTTACATTTTTTTTTGTTTTTAAGTTGCTACTCGAGTTAAGCTGCTAAAATTAATTACAAGAGTGATTGACTCTGTCCTACAGTTAAGGGTACCATAAAATAGAGTACTGGCTGGCTTACAGTTTATATTTTTTTCTTTTACCATGGTTCGTCTTTCCTTTTGCATGAAAATTGCTCTTGGTGGTGTAAAGGACACCACGCAAATGGCCTCAAATTGAGAGGTAATTAAGTGCATATGATATCCAGGTCAGTATTTGACTCTCGTAAAGATAGTAAGAAACACATAAAACTTTGGATGAGCTTGTATTTGCTTTGATTAGAATTTGTCTACTGTTTAGGGCGTCCCAGGGAGAACTGTATCCTTTTTAACGAACTACAACTAAACTGTTTGGTAAGTAAATGTTTGAATTGAATGATTAGAGGAAAGAAAGCTAATCTTTAGTCCTACCATAAAGTCTAATATGCATGAGCAACAATTCTAGGTACCAATACTTACAAAGAGACAACTACCAGATATATATTGCATGCACATTTTCCATATGTACATATGTGCATGTATCTAAGCCACCCTATCATTGCATTTTTCAAAATAGATTCCTATAATAGTTCTCTTTTGATTTACCCTCTTTGATGATGTTGCTGATCTGATTCTACATTTGTGCAGTTATCAAGACCTTGATGCACCAGAGGATGAAGTCACTGTTATAGATTACAGGAGCTTGTAGATTTTGACATGGGGACATTGGAAGGCATGAAATTTATATGGAATGCTTATTTCGTGCTTGTACCAAAATCTGAGAAGTGAGATACCAGCCTTTTCCTGCTCTGGATCTGATTCGTTTCTGCTGTTGGTAACGCTTCCTTCTGATATTTATGTGCATGGCATGTGTTGGGATGCAAACTTGGCTGATAATTTTTTTCCCTCCCACTACTACCTATGGCAACTTGATGAGAAGAAACGCTGTCTATGCATTTGAGGTGGGGAATTTAGACATCAATTGAAATGTAGTGCTGTGAAAATTGACTTTTTTGGAGATTAGTTTGAGACATGTATTTGACTCCTTGAAGCTTGCTGTAATTTATGTAAGCAAGAGGAGATGTACATTATGTATTTTGGATGATTGGAATGACGGTACTGCCATGGGTCAATATAAAAAGCAAGGCAGAAGCTATGAATCTTGGTTTATTTTCCAACTTTCCATTGGGCCAGACAAAGGAGATCCTTTACTTTTTGAGTATGGAAATTTGAATGCCGACCCCTTTATATGAACTAGTTTGAATTTAAGTCCGTCAATGAAATTCATTTATTGTGAAGTCTCTTTTTTGTTAATTTTATCAGGCTATCATTTCCCTTTAGAAGTGAAGTAAAACTAAAAATTAAAAATTCCAAAATGTTTGAATTGTTTTTTGCATTCCTAATTTTAAAATTGCTTTTAATTGTTACTAAATTAAATGATATGTTTTAATTTTTTAGATTTTTTGTTGTGTAATACAATCGAAAAATGGTTAATCGTGTTACTCGGGGGAAAAAGTTTGATGTTACTGTGAGGGTAAAAAATATTTGTTTTTACATATTCAATGTCTTGATATTCACAAGCGGTGATGAGTGTTATAATTCAACTGATGAGTATGTGTTACCGCTCTCAATTTATGGATTGTATTTTATGAAAAGCGAGGGAAATTATTGTTACTGTGAAGACAAAAATATTTCATTGATGTTACTGTGTAAAAAAATATCTCGTTGATATTACTATGTAACATATATCTTCTTGAGTTTTGTTAAAGTTGTGGTATTGTGTATAAAAATTTGATGTTACTTTGAAAAAAAAAATGGATGTTACATTTTGGTTTGTAATTGTTATTATGAAGGTTTGCATTTGTTATTAAATGAGATGATCTGAGAGAGAGAGAGAGAGAGAGAGAGAGAGAGAGAGTATAAATTTGAATTTTAATTAAGAGTGAATTAAGGAATAATAATTTTTAATTTAAAAAATTAATTTAAAACTACTTTCAAGATCTTTAAGATTTCTATAAGTGAATATAATAACAGTGTTCAGGATATTTTTTGGATTTAAAAAATAATAGACTTAAATACTTATTAATAAGATAAAAAATGAATTTATCACTAATTGAATTTTTTTGACAGACTTAAATCATTATAAGTTCATTCAATAGAACTCGATCCTAATTTTTCCTTTTGAGTAGCCATTTGTATTTTCTTTGAAGAATTCGTGTTCTAATAGGCACTTTGAATTGGTGCTGCATGCTCTACGGTGTAATTGATCTGCATAGAGAATCTTCCGATCCATTTTTGGCCTGAGGAAGATTACGGTATTGAATGAGCTACTGTATCAGAAGATTATTATTTTAAAGTGAAGTTATAATATTTTGGAATGTAAATTATAACTTTAAAAGATATGAAAGATCAAAATATTATAAACAGTAGTAATTTTTTTTTGGTGTGACTTGACTTTTAAAAATAATAATTTTTGATATGATTCTAAATTTTTTTTCCCGTCTACTTTGGGTGGTATGTAAAATGTCATGGGGATTAAGTTAAAATAATCTTGGGGGCCTACATAGCCCTGGTTTGGTATGTAAAATGTTATGGGATATTTGTTGTATTTCAAAAAGGGGCATAGGAGGCCGGTCTTTTTTTGTAAATTTATTTGAGTTTAAGTACACTCAAAAAATTTATTTGAAGATAAGTCTATTTTGATCTATATTGTCCAAAATACCCCAAATAATTATATTTAGTTAAAACTTGTTTAAAAAAACTAGTAACTCCTAAATTGAGAATTGTGCTAGCATTAAAATTATGTTCATATATATATATTAAATAGTAACACGCTCAACAAAAAAATAGAAACATCAAATAGTAACACACTAAAAAAAAAATAGTAACATCAAACAGTAACATGCTCAACAAAAAAAAAAAATAACATCAAACAGTAATATGGTCAACAAAAATTTAATCATTGAAATAGAGTGACACCCCTACAATATAATAAATACTCATATATGGTGTCACTCTATTGCAATAATTAAATTTTTAATTAAATTTTTTATTGAGTATATTATTGTTTGATGTTACAATTTTTTTGTTGAGCGAATTACTGTTTAATGTTACTATAATAATTTTAATGCTAACACAATTTTCAAGTTAGAAGTTGTTATATGTGAACACATTGAAACTAACAATGATAAACAATATTTATGGTAAAAGTAATTATGGAATACATTTCAAAAAGAATTTGAAATGTTTTAAAATATATACTTATTGTCAACTATTTGATGAAAAAGAGGACTTAATGGAGTATAAGTTTGAAGATAATACTTAAAATCAAATAAGTTCTACAAAAGGTACTCATAACCAATTATTTGTTTAAAAAATTTGCGCTGTTGTGTTTGAACCCAACATTCTTTCTAACCTGTATATTTTTTAAGAAAATTTGGAGGTTGGTTCTTTTTTGTGGACTTATTTAATGATAAGTCCATCAAGAAAATTTATTCAATATTAAATCAATTTTAATTTTTATTGTCCAAATATTCACAATAATTATATTTAATTTAAAACAAATTTGAAAATTAATAACTCTTAAATTTTAAGAGTGTGACTAACATTAAAATTATGTATTTCATATCTATCTATATCTATGTATAGAATAAGATTATTTATTTATTTCATATATATATATATATATATATGTATCTATAATATAAAATAGAGCGACTTCAATATTCAGCGGGCTCAAATCGATTCATTCATCCAAAGCCCCTAATATATCTCTCATTTTTTGCCCCAAATTCTTCATTTTTCGCGCACAATTTTTTTCAAAAATTTGATCAACTCAGTCACTTCACCTGCCGCCTGGACATCGCTTCTTCCTCAGAGGCCATTTTTTTCCCCAGCCTCTCTCTCTCTGTCTCTCTTTATCTCCCTCCCTCTGTTTCTTCTTACCAGCAACACCACTACCGCCCCAGCGACACCACCACCGCCCCAGCTGCTGCTAACCCCTCCCAGGTATGCCTCATCTCTCTCTCTCTCTCACACACACCCATCCTACCCCCACATCTTCCCTGCCCTCTTCTACTCAACATCACCCCCACATCTTCTCTGCCCCCTCTATTCCTTATTGTAGTCTTGCACATTTTATGTATATAAACAAAACCCAGGCACGGAATAATATTATGTATTGCAAACGATGGGTGTTTTTGTGTGTGTGTGAGAGAGAGAGAGAGAATAGTGGGGATAAGATGGAGAGAAACCCAGAAACTAAGTGAAAACCTCATTGTGGATAAAAATTCTTCTGGATTTTCAATATCCGAGAACATCCATTTGAGTAGTGGTGAGAAGAGTAGAGAATCTTCATATTGCGTGCAAAGTGTTTGTGAAAATGCATAGCCTATGGATGCTATGGAGCTGGAAAAGGAAAATTCATGTTTGGGAGATACCCAATCGGAGAACTTGGGTGAAACTGATGTTAGTCCGCTAGCCATCACCAAGCCTGTTTTGCTAATTGCTGTTGTTACCATTATATTTTTAGGGATGCACCGCATGTGAATATCCATGGCTTCAATACAGAATAAAGCTAAGAAGATCTATGCAAATTCACTTCACAATGCTAGCATTAAATAAAGTTATTCTGGCAGAGACATAAAAAGAAAAAGAATAGGTTAATGGTCATTGAGTTCATCAGGTTGCTGGAAGAGGAACTTGAGAAAAACAAATCATTCTTTGTTGAGGTTAACTAAGTGCAACTACTGAATGTTTGTCTTATTGCCTATGCCAGACTCTTGCAATAGTTTAACTTTGTTGTTAGTGTGGTTGTGTTTGGAGTAGTGACTTTTTTAGCAGAATAAGGCTATTGTTTTACAAATTTAGTCAGAATAATGCTATTGTGATATTAGTCATTACTAATTCTCAAAGTTCATTAGGTACTAAAATACTCTTTCTTCAAAATTAATCTGCTTTCTTTTCAGATCATTAGTATTTTGTTGTTGTTTACCACTTTTCCCTTCCCCTAAATTTTATTAATTAAGTCTTTAAATATTGTTTTTTCAGTATACTTTTAGTGTTAGTCTCTAAATTTTAGTATTAGTCATCACTCATTCTCAAAGCTCATTAAGTGTTTTTTACTGGTTCTTTTATCCACTTATGTAAAGTTTAAATATGAAATCCAACTCAAATTATTCATTTCTTAAGCCCCCTGGCACCCCGCCCCCTCCTTCCCCAATCCACCTTTGGTGATCTAAGCTTTCTGAGTACATGATATTTTTCTTTCCAGTTCTGCTCAGCTTAAAACAGAGCATTGAGGAATCTCTGCAAAAGGATGATGTGCAAGTGATTGTCATAATAGGTAAACTTGAAGAGTACTTTCATTTTTAATCGAAATGGATGACTATAAAGTTATGAGGCTAACACCCTGGCTTTATCTGGCAGGGTCATACCGAAAGCTCTCAGCAGAATTCAATGTGACGTCTTTTAGCGGAATTTGAGGAAGAAAGAGTATGAATTGTTGCATGTTCATTTTATTGGATTTAAATCCAGTTTCTCTGTTATATCTACATTGTATGTCAATAGAATTTGTCACAGACACTTTAGAAGGTAAACCACTATTTTTCCCGTTATCTCCAGCTTCTCCTAATGTTTCACTTACATGATAACCATTTTTTTGATCCATTCACTGGTTAGCTGCAAGAAAACCTTTAGTTGTCGCCATTGATGGTCCAGTTTAAGGTGGTGGATTAGAGGTTGCACTTTCAATCTTCTGTCAATTGTGCATAAATAGATTAGTAGGTTAGGAGTACAAATAATTTGCAGAGGGAACAAATGTAAAAATTTTGTCCAAGGATGTGTAGCTTCGCCTGTATTGTGTTTAGAGTCTATCTCTTCCATAATTGATCCAAGTCCAATTAAAGAAAGAGAGTTGTGTTATGTAACTGATAGCCATTGTAAAACTTGTGAATGAATCTACTTCTAATTTTTTAATTTACTCTGTTTATTATAGACGTTAGGTTTTCATTAAATGTGGTGTTACATCAGTAGTAGGTAATCCTGTTGCTTAGGGCAAGAAACAAACATATATATTGTCACATATGCTCAAGTTGTTATGAATGTGAAAACTAATAATAAGAAAAAGAAGCAAGAGAAGATGAAGAGTGACCAATTTTTTATTAGAATTCAATTCATTTGTTTCATGGCTAAAGTTTCTTGATATCGAAATTAGTGTGTGGTCGTTATAAAATATTAAAGAGTGAGTGGTTTCATTATTTTTCCAAGTTTGTTTGTTTTTTTGTTATATCTATTGTGTATTGATTAGTTTTCAGAAAATTTACCAAATAATGATTAGTTATGGCTTTTAATTGTTGCGATAGTGATTAATGGGGTTATAGTAAGATAGGACTCTGGCATGATGATGAGTCCTATATTGGATTGTGTTTTCTTCGAATGCATGGTTTTTACAAATTACTAGCATTATTAGATATGTACAAATTTTTTTATAGAGATTGTTAGTACACAGGATTATCTTTTTTTAGTATAACTCCTTCACATTCTTTCTATTCAATAGGGTTCTTTGAGTTGATAGTCACAATGGTATTATTTTTCAAGGTATGGATTGTTGATTCTATTTACCTTCTTGAAAGAAAATTATTGATTTTTTAGTGTCTTTTTTCACTCCATGTTTAAGATTGTATTGTAATTCTTATCTGTTAATATTTGCAATTCAGTAGGTATGTGTGGGTGGATTGTTGGGTTGGTTGAATGAGTGGTACATATATGGTCTAACAACATAAATGGTAGTGTATATAGGAGTTAAATGATCCATATTGAGTGTACTTTCTTTATGATTCTTCCAATTCTTTTATTGATTTTTACTATACATGATTCTTTCAATCCTTTTATCGGGTTTTATTGGATGGGCACACTTTTGCAATTTTCTTTTTCATCTCCTATTTTTCCAGGTAGGAACTCTTATTTTTCTTCTCTGTTTTTTAGTAGTAATTTTTCTGGGTTTTTCCTCTCCTATGTGCAATAGCTCTGAAGTCTACTTTTAAATTCAATTTTTCTCCCAACAAACTAACTTTTTAAAGCCAGCCAGTATACAACTTGTATCTTGTGTGGTGTTTTTTTCTGTCACTATTCTTCAGTTTTTCCAAGCAATTGTTCAGCTTTTTTTAATGAGTTTATTTGGTCCTAATTTGTAGACGTAATTTATTAATTTTATTTATTGTGACCATCGAATTACTGTTATGTATCGAACTTGGACATAAATCTTAAATGTAATGCATGCCTAGAGAGTTACTACATAAAATGAGTAGACTCACATGTATACGTCAAAAAATTTACTAACAATAGTTCCTTGAATTGTTGAATGTTCGGGAGAAGGTAAAAATGAACATAAATTAATTGGATCGTGAATTTGATAGTTTTGTACTTATGACCGTTGAAAGGATGATCTACTTGGTTAATTGTTAAGAACTATTTTCTATTAGTTGAGTTAAGTTATAATCTAATATATTATAGATGTGATCGGTAAACAATGAAATAAATTTAAAAAGATTGAATATTCTTTTTAGTAATTTCCTGTCAAATGCACAAGTTTTGATTTTACTTGTATAAAATAGAATTGGTGTGATCATTATAGAGTAGCTACTAATGTATTTTTGTGGAGGAACAAAAAAATATCTGTAGTAGTTCTTAGTGGGGTGACAGCAATTTGGGTTCTCTGTTATTTTATTTTGTTTCCTTTTTGTGAAAAAATTACTCAAAAATGTGGAATACTCTGCATGTTTGGCTGGTAATGGTATTTCAAGGATTCACATGGTTCTCCATGTGCTTAACAAGGACTCTTAAAAGGCTTAGATATTTTTTGAAGCATGACCTTTATTATTAAATTCTACATAGTTTCAATAATAGATGAGAACGAATATGCGGGTTTATTTGAATTTGGTTTGGAATCTATTCATGGTGGTTTGATTTGGGCGATAATAAGGATTGAATTTGCTTGAAGTTGAATATAATATTTGTGCGTGGATTTTGGTTTAGTTTTGTGGTTGATGGTTACATTAATTCGAGAAACTTTTAAAACTCTTATAGTTTGGTGGCAAATTATTGTGCTCCGGTATTGTAAAACAAGTAGTATGAAATAGAAGCTATGATGTGTTTTTAGTCATTTTACAACAAAATGAATGTGTATTTAACGAATATTTTTAATTTTTGATATACTCTGTTTCTTATATTTGTAGCCATCAGTGTACTAACCACTACTGCAAACTCACAACATTGAAAAATGAAAGATCTCACCATTTTTGATCGTGTGAGTTTAAATATCTTCTATTTTTTTTTCGGCACCGCAAAATATGCACATATTTATTTCACGTTTTTTTCACGCATTTTTTCACAGATTGACGACGACTTAGAGCAAACCATAAAATGAGTTTCATTTCACTCATATTCTTAATAATTTTTTCTCATATAGTTTGTGTTTATTTATCTGTTAAATGTATATTCATGTATACGTTCAATTGTTGAAGAAAAATAATGTTGGTGGTGTGATTCGTGACGAACACAAATTCAATTGCATTCTCATTTCTGAAGTAGTATCATGACACATCAGTTTGTTTATAGATTAGATTTTTTTTTTTTTTTTTTATATAATGATTTTACTTATCTATACTTACTATCTAAAAGGCAAAAGAAAGAATAGTTGTAATGCAAAGTGTAAATGAAATGGAATAACAACCTCTTTTGACAAGGGAAAGGTAAGTATTTCGTGCCAAGTGATATTACATTGCAAACATTTTAACAATGTTATTTTGTTGATCAAACATTTTATTTATGTTATTTCATGTATAGAATTGGGATGAAGCAGCGCAAGAGTTAAAAAGACTAAATGCAGCCCATTTTTTTCGATGGGGTTGTTTGAATAAAATAACTAAATTTATTTTTTATAGTTTATTTTTGATTTTCAAGTTTATAATTTTAAAATTTTTGTTATGTACTAAATTTAATTGTTTTTGAAAATGCTAGATTGTTGTACATTTCTCCAGTTGGAAGCTGCGGATTTAAATTGATATGACATTCAAGGCTGTAATGGAGAAATTATTTTTATAATGACGTGCAGATAAATGATTTATTTTGATAAATTATATTAAAGAATGACCCATTTTACAAATGTACTATATATAATTATGCTTTTTGTTTATTATTTAATTTTATTTATGTTTAAGTACAACTATGTGGATTTGTGTGTGTTTTATTTGTTCTGTTCTTAGTATGATAAACTAATTATACATGGTTATGAGGATATGTTTGATTTTGATGTGAATTGTGGTGGTACGGGGAATTATTATTATTGTTTTGTATGATTGTAAGTTTTATAGACAAGTTGAAATTTTCTTGAGCTCTTATTTTTATAAGTTGTCAAAATTTTTGAAAAATTAGTGGGGGTTTGATTGATTTCAATCTATTTAATTAAAGCAAATGTTGAAAAAATTATTTCAAATTAACCATTTTTTTTAGCTTGTAAAGTGTCTTTAGGCACAATAATATTTTTCAAGTTCTAATTCAATTTTTTGTTATTTAGTATTTTTATGCAAGGACAATTACTATAATAACTTAATCAAATTTGGGTGATATTTTGTTTACTTGTGAGTTTAGCATGGTGAGCTAATTTTATGATTACAAGGATATGTTTGGTTTGTTGTGAAATTGTTGATTGTTTTGGTGGTTGAGTATGAATTGTTGATATTAAGGGATTGTTTTATTTGTTTTTTAGTTCTGTATATAGGTTAGTATTTCATGGCCTTTTATTTTCAAACAAACCAAGTTGAATTTTTAGTTTTGATTTGATTGTATTGTGCATTTAAGAGACTCTGATTTTTGTAGATAGGTTGAGATTTTTTTGGGTTCTTATTTTTAGAATAAACTCTATCGAAATAGTCTCCAAATAATATTTGGGGATTATATTAATTTCAATTGCTTAACTTAAAGCAAATTAAATTAAATTTTTTGAGGAATTAACTGGTTGGTTTACGTTGTACCGTGCCTGCAGGCACATGTTATCTCTAGTATATATATACACACACATAGTAATATTAAAAAAAATAATAAAATTTAAATACAAAAAAATAGTAATATTCAAAAATAAAAAAATAACAGCAGTAATATGTTTAACAAAAACAGTAACATGGTAAAAAAAAAACATGTGGGATATTTAAAGACAAAAAAAATAGTAATATTCAAAATTGAAAACAAAAATATTTTAAAAAATCAATGGCTTTTGGTTTAATGATATTTCTTATTTTTTAAAGGTTTTTTTTTTTAAGGTTAAGGGTTCAAGTTCTCTTCTCCTTTCCTCTTTCTCTTTCCAAATATATATATATATATATATATAATATATATATATATATATATATATTTATATTTAAAAAATAATAACATTTAATAACAAACAAAAAAAATTTTAAAAAAATAAAAAATAGTAACATTCAAAAACAAAAATAGTAACATTTAAACCAAAAATAAATAATTTACTTCAACGAGTTTATATGGGTTTATCTGTAGTAAACACTACTATCATAAATTAGGTATATTTTATTCATCTATTTTTTTGCTCTATTTTTTTAAAGAAGAAAATAAAAATTTTGATTGTTAATGGTCTAATCCAGTCATTCCCAAATCTCAAATCAACTAACGATCAAACAATGTTAAAGACATCACTCAAATAATAAAAATGGGTGAAAACCCTCATAATATTCTAAAATCTACTTGTTCTAATATTGGAAAACAATAAATTGCAAATGAAAATATCATAAAGTAGTCTCAAAATTACATCCCAAATACAGATAGAGCTTGCAGCACCTCAAGCAATAGTTGTCGCTGCCTTCTTCCTCAGAACTGTTGGATTACCTTCTCTAACATTGCTCTTATAGAAGGATATTTTAGAATTTTAAAAAAAATAGTGGACTTAACTACTTATTAATAAAATTAAAAATAGACTTATTTTCAAATAAGTTTTCTCGACGAACTAAACTCGTTATAAGTTCTTTAAAGAGGATTCAACTCTAATTTTTATAGAAATAAATGGGTTAGATAATTAATGTGAATTCTAAAAGGGTTGCGTAATAGGACTCATTTTAATTAAGCGGGTTAAGATGAATTATAAATGGGAACCCATTGGATTGAACATTTATCTTTGTATTGAATAACAAAAGCAATCAAATTAAATACACACTAATAATACACACACTAGTACACCATAACACACACATTAATACACTCAAAAATACACACATATATACTAATACACAACAAAACACACACACCAACACATTAATACACTTAAACATACACACATATATACCAATACACAACAAAAAAAAGCGCACACACACACTAGTATACCCGCGTCCAACCCTAGTATATTAGTGTGTGATTTAATGTAGGGTAAATTACATCCACCTCCCTGAGGTTTGATTAAATAACAATGAGACCCCGTCATGTATGAAACATAACACTAACCTCCCCTGTCAGTAACGTCTGTCTCATGTGTGTAACAAAAATCAATAAAAGACTATACTACCCTTCCATCTCTTTCACTCAAAAGTCGTCTTCTCCATTTTCTGGCATACACTTGCCCACCCCTTCTCCTTCCCAGCTTTCATTAATCGCATCTCAAAAACCAATTTCTCCTCCCTATCTAATCTACTACACACAAATGCATACTGGTGTATACCAATCTGCGTGGAAAAATTCTCTCTCTCTCTCTCTATATATATATATGTCTCCCCAGCGCCATCATGTTTATTCGACAAGGAACACCCCCACCACTCTTGTCACAAACGCACACACTACACCACCAGGCCACCCTTGCCTCCCAATAACATATAATGAAACCCACCACCATCTCCCTCCCTTTTCCCCTCAGCCCACCAACCAAAAACTCATGAACTCCTTCATAACCATAACCCATTTCTGCCATAAAACCAATTTGAAGTATAAAACACCCCCAAAATATCGTGATGTACTCCGGTGATGGATGTGTCGCTGTAGCTATTGTGGTGGTGCCTATTTTGTATTGGAGTGATGTGGAACAGATGGATCAAGGGTTGTCTCAATGAATCCATGAGAGAGAAAGAGAAGGTCAGGTGGAAAGTGGGTTATTTGTGGTGTGGTCGGGTCAAAGGAGCTGATTTGTTTGGAAGCATGTTTAAGCTATCAAATATTGTGGATATGATTTGTTTGGTTACTAATGCAAGATAAATGTAACTTGAATAAGGGTAGTATTGGTATTTTTGAAAAATAAGTTGCTTATATCGGCAAGCTTTTGACGCCGTCTTAACAATCCACTAACAATTTGGGGAATTTGTAACGGACAACAAAAGCAAAGGGGAGGTTAGTGTTATTTCCCATATATGAGGGGGTCTCATTGTTCTTTGACTAAACCTCAAGTGAGGTCAATGTAATTTACCCAATAATGTATTAATGTGTGTATTATTATGTGTTTTATTTGGTGTATTAATGTGTATTTATATTAAGAGTTTTAATTATTTTATGAGTTAATAATAAATTTAATCCAACTTATTGTAATCTAACATATTATAACCGGTTTATTAAACAGGTTAAAAATAGATTAATTTATGGAAAATTTAGAAGCTGGTCTTCTTATATGGACTTATTAGAATATAAGTCTGTTAAGAAAATTTATTTGATTTTAAGTTTGTTTTTTGTTAATTTTACTATTGTAACCCTTTTTTGTAGAAATGTTATAAACAATGTTTATGGACACAATAACTAGTCATATATATCTCCTTCAGAATTGCTTTCAAATCCGATTACAATCTTCCAAGCCACAATTTTCCTTATCGAAAAACAAAAAATCGGTATTTACCAAAAATCGTTTATATTTAAATTTCAAATCTATTACATTTCATAAATTACAATTTCAATTTACTATTTCTGTTTACTTTGGATTCCATCGACAAAATATTAATATTTTAAAAATAACAATAATAATATACTCATCAAAGACAGTAACATGGTCACTAAAAACATAGTAACATGGTAAAAAAGTAATAGTAATTAGAAATTTAATTATGTCAAAGTGGGTATTAACCTGATAATTAAGATTCAAGAGAACTAGTCCTAAATTAAAGTGTAATAGATTTCGATTTGCTAATTTTTTTGTTGCGCAAGACAATCAAGTATTCTTTGGTTGTGTTACTGTGAAAAAAGTTCATGTTACTGTATGTGAACTGAAAAATGAAATTCAAAATTTCAATGTCTTGATATTCACAATTAGTGTTGAGTGTTGTAATTCAATTGTCGATTGTTTGTTATTAGTTGTCATTTTGTAAATTTTCAATTTATGAATCGTATGTTCACTAAAATCATTCAAAAGTTGATGTTACTGTAAAAAAAACTATTGTCTTATATTTTGTAAAATTAGATGTATTACTGAGCACAAAACTTTGATGTTATTATGAATATTAAAGTGTATGTTACATAATATACATCTCAAAATTTACAATTTTATGTTAAAATTCACTATAATAACTTAGTGTCAGTATAATAACACAATTGTACTAATAACACAACCCTAATTATAATTTTAATTATATAGTAACATGAATGTTACTATATTAACAATCATGTTATTGAATCTCTGTTGGCATTGTTTACCCTCTCTATATTATGCATTACTGTTATTAAGAAAATTTTGTTATTTGATTTTGATTTAATAGACTAATAATTTATTCGTACATTAAGCTTTTCATATATAGTTATTAGAATATATAACTTCTATCATTTATCATAATATTTCATAAACAGTTTTCATATATAACTCAATCAATGGTTTCATATATATCTCAATGATGTAACCTATGTGACTTTCTATAACTGGACAAAACTAACACCGTTAAAGGTAATTTTGAGATTTAAAAATAAATGTATTTAAGTACCTATAAATAAGTTTAAATATGAACATACCTTCCAAATAAATTTTCTTTTAAAACTCAAGTCATTAAAAGTACACTTAGGGAGAGTCACCCTCAAATTTCACTTAATTTATTTTACACTCAACACATTTTGAACTAGCACATAACCAACTTAACCCGCTCATTTACCACCTCTTACCTCTCATCATTGAATCCCCAAATTTGCAGTTTGTGCATCTATTATATTTTTGAGTTCCAAACGCGTAATTTAACATCAAGAAAGTTATTTAAACGGGTTAATGTGAGTCAAATGTCAGGTTTAACAACTAAACTTATTACGTATTAGGAGTAACTTGTACTTGAAGATACGGTATCATGTAAATAATTTTGAGTAAGGGTGTCAGTTCTTACTCATTGATACAAATCCGATATAAACGATTATAAAATTGATACGATTATTAAATACACTCAATAAATAATATAAACTAATATTTAATACTCAAAAAACATTAAATATATATATATATATATATATTTTTGTAAATCTTGACACACATGACACGCAGGTCGCATGAACAAGACACGATTGACACCTCTAATTTTGAGAAAGATGTTAATGACTGCTAGATTAGTCTATTTGAAATCATTAGGTAGATTTATTAAAACCTAACCTGTTTTATATTATAGATGTTATATTTGAACCATCGTCACTCCACCCACCACCTTCACCGTGCTGTCGACGCTACCATTGCCACCTCATTACCGTCACTGCAGCCTCGAATGATTCCTAAATTGTTAATCACCTTCGAAGCTAGGTTATCTTTTGAAGCTGCTACCTGTTGAGTAGGCTTCGCACTTGATGTCTCCTGGGATAATCACATAGGCAACACGCACATCCATCCAGGCCAAAGAATACCAAATAAATACCATAACAGGAAAGAAAGGTGGTATATTACATGATGATCCAACGAGTACTGTCATTCCATTTCATTTTCCTGTTGCATTTATAACTGAATGAGAGAGTTGAAGCATTACCATTAGAACAAAAGACGCCACAAAACAAAGAAATTGCTATAACCAGCCACAACTAGATTGATCCTGTATACAAACAAAAGTAAAATTATTACAGCTGCAACGACCTGAAAAAAAAAAAAAGAGAAAAAAAGAGCAGCAAACTCATACTGATGTAGGCAATGGAAATTTTTTTGCCATCCATAATTCCTGTGCATTCCAAAAAACTCAAGGATGATGCTGTGGTGAGCATCAATACTTCTTCTTCCGATGGTTAGAGATGATGAAAAGGCTAAATAATTAGAGCAGCTTGTCTCTGAGAGAAATCATCATGTATTTTGTTGATTTTATCATGTGGAAAGAAAGAGAACCTAGAAAACGCATACACAACAGCCTCATCTACTCTGAGGCATTGTACAGTGAAAACCATATCACACCCGAGAACAGAATTCTGGCTTGGTAACTTTACATGTATAAATATGCAGAAGAGCAAGCTTACATGGAAATGCAACAGAAGCTACCCTACTCTAAAGAGGAACAACCCAAACCATCCCAAACTCGAAAGTGGTGGCACAGTTTTGATGAGATAACCAATACCATCCACGAAGGTGAGAGAATCACACACCTGCTAATAAAACAGAAAGAACATTGCATCTACTTCCGTTGCTTTTTTGACGGGGTTTCTGATAGAGACTCAGCCTGCCAAAAAAAAATCCTCCTTGTTAAGAATCTTCTTATACAATCATAGGTCATCATACTTATGCGGGATGATGAAAGGCTGACGCGTATTTCTACATTTGAGCCTTCGAATTGGTTTGGAAAGCCTAAGGGTTGAAACTAAGTAGTATAACAATAGCTGAGGTACAGATTGAGCAAGTTTTTCAAGATGTGTAGACAGCTAATTCGTTTTAACTAAAACTAATCGCCCCAAAGTTTTCTCTCTCGATGTGTATTGTAAATGTGCTATCTAGCTTAAGATTGTTATCACATGGGGCGTTTGGGATTTGAACAAATGTATATTTTGAGAAAATTTAGGAGTGAGGAATACAGTTTGTGGTTTGAACTTGTTGATAATGGAAGGTGTGCTTTCATCAAAATTTCAAAGCTGCCAGACAATAGTGAACGAAAGGGTTTGATCATCCCTACAGAAGTGGAGGGTAAAAGGTGGATTGATATTGCTGCAACTATCATAAAATGACTATTGGGAGGAGCTGAGTTTTCTTCTAATGGAGTTTCCAATGAAGAAGAGCTAATTGCTGCCGGGAGATGGAATTGTGCTGTGGTATGCATTAGAGAGAGTGTTTTCACCCCTGGGAGTAGGATTAACTGTGCTCAAGCTAGGATGTTGAAGTTCGAAGTGAAGCTGCTCCCGATAAAGTCATATGTTCTGTGGAGGCCCTGAAAAAGCAGAACTGGGAGAAGTGTTTGCTGGAGGGCCCGTTTCCAGTCAATTTTCAGAAATGGATGCCTAAGACTAACTCGGTCGAAACAAAGTATTCTTCCTTGGGGGTTGGATTGGCATAGAAGGATTACATTATCATTTATGGAAACAGACTACTGTGGTGGCTTTGTTGAAGCTTATCCCAGTTCGCTTAACCTGGAAAATTTGTTTATGACTAAAATTAAGGATCAGAGACTCTTGATTCATACCAGTATCCCTTGATGTGGTACTCCAATGCAAACGGTATCAGATCAAAGTTGGGGTGCTTTCCAGGATTTGAGTTGAAGGGCACAGCACTAGGAGAGGAATGGTGTTGCAGAGTGCACAAAGTTTTCATGAACCAGGTGGTAGGTTGAAGACTGGTAAATTAGGGTTGAAGGTTTCTTGTGCTAGTAGTAACGGGTTTTGCAGAATTTTCATGGAAAAGTAGGGGTGAGAAAGACTAGTGGGCCGAGAGTTAATACCGATTTTATGGACAAATTAAAGGGCAGTAGTTTAAGGATGTGGTGTTCGAAGAGGAGATGTCTTGGATGTGAAATGCTAAAGTGTGATGGGTGAAATAAGAGGACCACAATCCTAAGTTCTTTCATGGAGTGGCAAATGGGAGAAGGAAGGAGAATCTAATGAATAAATTGGAAATTGGAAAGAGGGTGTGAGGGCCAAGGTTATTAAAAATAGAGCAGAGTCCTATTTGTGATCACAAGCTAGGTGGTTGGAAAGACATTTTTAGAAGGGGAGACACGTAAATTTTGAGTGTAGCAGAGATATATCCCATGCCTCGTATGGATTCCCGATGGCTTTGTTTCAAGAATGTTGCGAAGTGGTAAAGGATGGTTTAATGGAAGTTTTTGCAGAGGTTTCTAAGAATGGAGTGGCTAGTGTGATTATTAGTACGACTTGTATTTTTCTGACATACAAAAAGCATGATTCTATGAATATTAGTGATTTTTGGCAAACAGGCCTGTACAGGATTTTAATTAAAGTTTTGTACATTAGGTTGAAGGAGGGAAATCAGACTACTTTTGTAAAGGGACAAGAAATATTGGATAGTGCTTTGTTGGCAAACGGAGTGTAGAGGAATATAGGACGAAGGTCAAGGACTAGGAGGGGTCATTTTTAAAACAGACTTCAGAAAAGCATATGAAAGAGAGGTATAGGTTTCTGTGCATTGTGTAGATCAAATTATTTCTATACAAGTAGGTAGAGAATGCTTACCCCATTAGAGAGCTGCTCACGAATATAAGCCATTGACCTCAACATGGCCCCTAACGTATCCCTTGACACCTGAAATTTCACCTCTGATTCCCCTGAAGTTGTTTCCGTATCTTGGAGCTGAAAGGATATAAGAGAAGAATGCCCACATCAAATGCATAATTCATATAACAACATGTCTATAAGACCCCATGTGTCATGAATGCAGAGGAATAAGAGGATGCAAGAATATCCATGTGTCAAACTATAACAATTGAGATACGCATATAAGAGAATTGTCAACGTAAAGAGAAAATCAGGTGTTTTCCCAATACACATAATTTTAGCCACAAGCAGGGATGAAACCAGGATTTCATCACTTTTTTTTTTTTTGGGGGGGGAGCAAACCCCATGCATAGAAACTTATATTAACAACGTGAACCATATTTATAATTTGATTTTCAAATTTCTAATGTATAAAAATATGTCAAGAAATCAATACAAACAAAGATACGACAAAAAAATAAAATGAACGAAAAGAATAGTTTAGTATTACATAGAATAATTTCATGAAGTTCAATAACTATAAGAAATAGAAAAAATATTATAGATTTAATGTTCCCAACTAGTGACAATAATCAAACATTTATCATTGCTTATTCTAAATAAAATGAACAAAGAAATAAATAACACACTTTTCCAACATTTTAAATTTTATATATATTATTCGTATTAAAAATATAGACCACTAACCTGTTAATTGATTATGTTAAAAAAAAAACCTGTTAATCGATCAATGAAAAAATTGTCTTCTTTTCCTGTACTTTTCTTCGTCAATTTTGCAGCTAATAGGTGACATTTCTAAACTCTTTTCATGTCTATAGTTCTGGCCTTCTTGGTGTACAAAGTTCTTTTTGTGTTTTAGAAGGTTTTGTTTTCTAATTAAGTTAGGACTCTTAAGTTGCTTCATTGGAATTTAGATATATTAAGAAAGTTAATATTTTTTGGTCTTGATGACCGAGATTTAGGTTATAATTGCTATTAATTGCTTGTTTAGAATTCTAACCTGATTAAAATAACACTAATCTGGAAGCTTTATAGAAATAGTCTTTGTGGGGGGCCAACACAATATATCATTAGACTTCATTCTCTAGCTATTATTTCTATACAGGGGTTATGAGAAGTGGGTAGGCCCTGTTGTAGTTCCGTCTCTGGCCACAAGCATAGACAACAAAAATAGCAAGCACTTAACTATATATCAGGATCCATATGATTTCTTATTTCTTACCTTTTTTTTTCAGTCCAACACAATCACAAAACAGAAGATACCATAATGACAAAACCTGAATTTTTGGACAACATATTTAAGGCCATAGGAAATCAGATCAATCAGAACAGGAAATGAGGTAGTAATGCATCATAAATAGCTTATCAATCCCAAGCAATAAAATGAATAACAAAATCAACATAGTTTTGTCTTATGATATTACAAATTACATTTCAGGATTACAAACCTTTAGATTGATAACAGCAACCTTATTGGCTGGGGTAGAAAGCTGCTCACTGATGTAGGCCATTGACCTCAACATGGGCTCTAATGTGACCCTTGACAGCTGAAACTTAACCTCAGATTCTCCCGATGGTGTCCTGCTATAATCTTGTAACTGCAAGCAGAAAATATCAAACATAAGGCTTTTGCTCAATGGTCGAATGCACCCCTGAGAATCTAAACAGCAAGTATTTGGCCTATCCTGTCTATGATTGAATATCAAACTTGAAATTCATATGGCAATAAAATAAGACGACTGATCATAATGAGAATTAACAGATTTTTTTTTGATAATACACGACTTGTATTACAATTACCAAATGCCAAATGCGAGAAATACATGTGAGAACAAGGAGTCCTCTGAAACATACAACAAACAAAGGGAAAAGAAAACTTGAAAGAAAAAGTTTAAAACTTGGCAACATTCTAAAAGATAAATAGCAATGAAAAAGTGCCGTCATGTATCAACACTCTTCACACACTTGTGCCCAATGATCTTTAATCCATAGCAATGGCATTCCTTCAAAATCCTTTGCCAGTGAAACCCAAAGAGAAGCTACGAATGATTTTTTATCCCATAAGACTTCCCAAAGAGACTCCTTATCCTCAAAAATTTCTCCAATTTCTTTTCAACCACGCCACCTAAAATAAAGTCAACGCCACACATTTCCATAAGATCTTGGCTTTATTGGTATAATCAAAACCACCGTACCCATTGGAGAACACCAAGTCACAGCCTTTTGGACACACGCAAGGGATTCCTACAATCTTCAAAAGCCTATTCCATAATTTAGTGATAAGCAAGGACTAAAATTTCATTTTGGTGTATTGTTTCAGTCACTTAGGAAACGGAAACATTTTGACGTGTTTCGAAAATGTTTCGACCCGTTTTAAAACATAAAGAAAAAAAATTAAAAATTTAAGAATTATTTTTTCAATACATTGGTCAAAATATACCAAAATATCTTGAAATATTCCGAAATAATTATGCAAATATATTGAAATATAACAAAACATTTTGAAACATTATGGAACACTTCTAAGTATTAGAATTTCTATTCCACCACTGATTCGTTTCGGTCTCCTTGAAAATGGAAACGTTTCGGATGTTTTGACCATTTCGAAACGATATTTTGATCCTTGGTGACAAGAGCAATAACAGATTTTGTCTTTAAATATTGTTTTCAATGTTGTCACTGTTTACATGAAGATCTGCAAAGCGTACCTTCAAGTTGATTACAGCTACTCGGTTGGCAGGTGTCGAATTCTTGTTCTCCATCACCCAGGTCATTGACTTGAGACAAGGAAGAATCACCTATTTGTGAGGGAAAAAGAGAGAATAGAGCCAAAATTAACTTCCGCCATACTATAAATAAATGATATTTACACCAAAGGATTCAAAACAAAATTTCTTACCATGTTATCAGGGTGGCCATCATCACGGTGAAGAGACACGGGGGCCATGCGTGGAAGATTCAAATCTGCAACAGGTTGTGCAGGGACGCCAGCATCATTGAGATTAAAACGTCGGGTCATTTCATCTTGTCGTGGCCACAACAGAGGAGGGGTCATATCTGGCACTGAAGTAGAGGTCCTCCGATCTTCGTAACCAACCCCACTAACCTGTGAGCTGGGGGGTGCAACTTTTGCAACATTTTTCTTCACAACAGCCACCTTCTTGCCCCCTTCTCTAAGAGCAACCATTGCCACATTGTATGTCTCTGGAGCTACAGCCCCTTCCTCAGCATATCTGATGGCTTCCCGACATAGATTGTTGTACCGCACGGTCAGCACCTCTTGGCCATGTAGTTCACCATGTTCATCTAGTCCAACCCCACTTTTTGCATTCCTTGTCCACCGCTTCACGATGTAATGAGATGGCAGAGTAAGTACATTTGTCACGGTAAAAACTGTCAAAATATGTCTGCAGAGGATGCCCGAGTACTCAAACATCTGGCAGCTACAATTTGCTCTCATATCCTGAATGTTTAGAGACACGATGTAGGCTTTTCTATCATCCTCAAACTTTGCAACTCTGTATGTGCTAATTGCCCCATCACCATCAATTCTGTTTGCTGTATACACGAATGTCTCAACCAACTCTTCCTGAAATTTTGAAAAAATTTTCTTTGTGTATAGGTTCGCTGCCTGCTTTTCCATTGGTGATGGTGTCCTCAATACTGGTGTGGTGCAAAGTGTATCAAAATCTGCTTCTATTTCCTTTTCAATCGAATTTTCTAAAGCTCTTTCATACTGCCTAAAGAACATCGGTAAGGTAGTCTGTTGATTTACATAACCATCAAAAAAAGAGCTCTCATTTCGTTGATTTGGAGAAATTGCACCAAAGAAAGAATCCCGAAAATACACTGGGACCCATTGTCCGCGTGCATTGTATAATGACTGAAGCCAATCATTCCTCCTGAGATCATATTTTTCTAGGATAGAATCCCAAGCTAGTTCAAATTCCTCAATTGTCTCAGTCATGTTGATACAGTTATAGAGCTCCACCTGAAAATTAGGATGTGCATGACATACATGAGCCAACCGTTCCTGGCCTTCTCTTAATACATGCCACTTGTTAATACAGTGGCGGGCCTCAGGAAATACCTGAGAAACGGCTGATTGTATGGCTTTGTCCTGATCAGTTATAATAGAGACAGGGGCATGATCATTCATTGCAGTGAGAAAAGTCTTGAACAGCCAGACAAACGTTGCCTCAGATTCATCTAGAAGTAATGCACAACCAAACAGAACTGTCTGACCATGATGGTTCACCCCTGTGAAAGGAGCAAATGGCACTCTATACTTGTTAACCCTGTACATAGTATCGAGCGTAACGGCATCATCAAAGTGACTGTAGGCACTTCTAGACCTTGCATCTGCCCAAAATACATTAGCCATGCGATTATCGTCATCAAGTTGTATAGCATAGTAGAACCCTGGGTTCTCAGCCTGCATTTTCTTGAAATAATCCAGCAGATTTTGAGCATCCTTCCCTAATGTCCTTTTTTGACTAGCATGTCTAACAGCATAACTCACAGACCCTGTGTTCCTGACTGCACGAGTTGAATCTACAAGAGGACCACTTCTAGATACACGATTTGTTTCCAGAGGCACACCATTTCCATCCATTGACACATACATAACACCACTTGGAACAATTCCAACCCCTTCATAAGCTTCAGCAATGTTCTTTGTCGCACCACTAAAATGCCGGCGCGGTCGGAGGTAATGCACCTTACTCGGACTCACTGTGGAGTGACTATGCTCTTTCACGAATTTCGTCACCACCCATTTATCTTTATCCTTTAATTCTATTCTTAGTATTGCATTGCAGCTATCACCAGCTCTTCTTTTTAAGCCATCTCTGGCACATCCAAACTCCCGTGTAGTAACAGTCCTATCACTCCTGGACCGGCTATTCTGGCCAACGCGGGTGCTAAAACCCACATGCCTGGCATACTCATCATAGAAAGTCTTAGCAGCATCTTCAGAATCAAATTCCATACCTACATGGGGCTCGACATCCCCATCCTCATCCTGAGCAGTTGAGTCTCCAAAGGTGTTCACTTCTCCACCCTCATTGAAGTCATCATCTCCATCATCTGTGAGGTCCCGTTGGCCCATGTTCCCCTCTTCCACATCAATCACTTCAACATCCATACTACTTTTAAATGCTATTTTATGCATATATCAATCATAGCACCATCTATGTAGGCATCCCATGCATCTTGTTGAAGAATTAATACTTGCAGTCTGCATAAAGTTTCAACTGTTTAAGTATCAAGAACTTCTTTTCTTCTTCCTTTTTTGATGAGTTACTCTATCACTGATCATTAGACCATATGAAGAATTGTCCGCATTTGGAGAGCAAAGTGAAATGCTCCACTTGATCGCTATCACAATTTAGCAAATAAAGTAAACATCTAGTTTTACATTTCCTTCAAGATAATCACACACAGCATAACATTCTGTCAATTATTTTGCTGAGATATGAATGGAAACTATAAGGACCGAAAATTATCTTTATCTTCTATTTAATTTCTTCAACTCATAATGTGAAAAGTCTGGCACTTTGGCTGTATTTTGTACCCAATAGTCAGAGATATAATACAAAATTTCTTATTGATATTCCCCTTCCCTGTTTCCCACCACTTCTAAACCAAGACAACTAAGGAAAATGTTAAAAAGATAAAATGCAGGGTATTTGATATGAAATGAATTCCACCGCAACTAAGACAAATATAGGGAAGTAAGTTCAGCTCTACAAAACCTGGTTCCCCCTATTAGGGTTCGGCTAAATCTGTTAACGGTTATAATTCAATCAAACAACATGCTTTCTTATCCTCCTTAATTTTTTACAATTTTTAAGACAAGAAAACTATTTTTCAACAATTTATACCAAATATACATATATAAATATATACATACCCACACATAAGCTTTTGCTTAATCACTTAATAATAAGAAATTGCATGAATTTCAGAGAGTCAATTCATAACAACCCATGACCAAAAAAAAAAAAATTCATAACAACCCCAATTACACTTATTGCCTACACTCTTAAGCATCACCCCTGTGGCAAACCTCATACCTACCAAGAATTTCAGCTTAACCACTGAAACAGAATAACACAGACAGAAACACAAACATGTAACACGCTGCATACATAGATACATACATAAATACGTGTAACTAAGTGTGTGTGTGTGTGTGGGAGAGAGAGATAGGGAGAGACAGAGAGAGATAATCACCCAATAGAGCGTTCAGGGTTTAAAGCAACTGGGTTTGCGTTTTCGGGAAGGAGGGCTTGAAACGACGGTGTTTTGGGATTCTAGGGTTTATTTATTCTGTTGTCCACCGGCGAGACAGCAGAAGCAGCGAGAGGGGAGACACAGAGAGAGAGAGAGAGAGAGAGAGAGAGTGGGTGTCGCATAGATTCCAAATGACTTAGGTAGACGCGTCTTGACAACCGTTAGATTTAGATCAAATGGCTGAGATTGATTCGGAACAAACCCACTTGTATTCATAGACCAAGTCAGGAAAATGGGGCCCACGAGAGATATGTTTTGGTGCTGTTTCTCAATCACCTGATCCCTACCAAAGGAGCAATCATACAGATGTAATTTGGAGATTTAATTTAAGAATTTAAAGATGTAGTTTTAACGTAATTATTGAATTAATTATGACTTTTAATGATAAATAGAGCTCACCATCGATTCAATAGCTGTATTAAATTATATTATTGAATTATATCCCCAAATAAATTTCAAATAATATTTTTCTATCCAAAGTCTTCTAAACCTAACCAACAGAAGAGTTTCAGAATTAATGGGATAATGATAAATAAATATGATTTGATCCATGAAAGAAACGTAATTTTCTACTTGTCTTTAATGGCATGGTGACGGATCATCATTTTGAATTAATAACTATGACTCAAATCAGATATTCTTCTGTAGAATCCCTTGTGGTTATGCTCAAGGAAAATCGCTGTGTACTAATTAGTCTTCTCCATTCTTATCCAAAAAAAGAAGAATCTCGGGTTAGGTTGGAAATGACCCAGGATAGGATTGGGCCAGACTTTACTAGTTAATGAGCCGGGCTGGTCAACTTCAATGTAAAAGAGACGGTCCATTAGTCTAGGTGGGTGTTTCATGGATTATCCACGGTCACCTTCATGTGTTTCAGTGAATGTGTCTATGTGAGAAGTATTTGGGTATAAGACTATGTTGTTTTAATGTGGATTAAAGTTAGATTAAAAAAGAAGAAGATGAGCTAATGTATGAAACCCCACATACGAATTTATCAAAACTTTTGTCTGCAGAGGGGCATGGTGTTTTTCCATGACAATGTTGGTATCTTTTGATGAGCTCAAAGTCAACTGGATTAGGCCCAATAAAACAAGGGGTCCAAATCATTCGGGCTAAGCCCAAAGGAAGGTCAAGACATCAGCGCCCGAAGGAGGCCACCCCAAAGGGGCGCCGCCCAAGGGGACCCCTGCTGTCCTTTGTTCCACGCTCCCCCTCCTCTGCACCGCCTCTATGGTATCCCTCCTTACTTTGCCACTCCAACTCAAGTCCAACCCTGCTCACTCTAACTCAAGTCCAATCTAGCTCAAGATTGTCCTCCGACGGAATAGGAGCACGAGGGAAAGAATATTGGGATACGCATGGAGATCTAATCCTACATTAATTGTACTTACCAAAATAGTAACAGCCCTTTCACTTACGTCACTGCTTCACCATACCATATAATATAAGCTCTCTCCACATATAGGGCATGACCTTACGACTTTGAGATCTCTACAACCTTGAGATCTCTACACACACTATACCTCTCTACACACATTGGTCCTCGCTCCCAAGGCGTTGTAATTCATCTGAAGTACACTCTCCCAACTATATTATTCATCAATAAAGATCTATGGCCACCGCTGCCATTCTCGAGAATGGAGTAGGTCACCCAGACCGAATAACTATAAATCTTTGTGTTGCCTCAATATTTATTGCTTTGCTAGTGATTGCTTATTAATTACACTCATTCATATACTTGGTTGTTGATCTTGTGCAATACCAATTTGTGCATTATCAGTTTGGCACCGTCTATGAAAAATGACTAAGTTTTCTCACTTTCTCTCTCTTTCTCAATCCATGGTAATTATGACTAGATCGATGAGTCAGCAACCGGGAGACAACAACCAGGCCCACTGGGAGGAGGCTCTGTCCCCCTCGCACCCTCGGAATTGTCCACTACGACGACCCCTATCATCGGACAACATTTTTTACAAACCATGTAACTGCTGGTGAATCAAAATCAGCAGATCATACAGTTTATGCTCGCCCAAGGAGGCGTCGCCCCTCACTCCTGTTGGGAAAAAAATTGAATATTTTGTCCAACATGACTTCACTCATATAACAAAAAATTATATGAGTTTTATTAAATGTAGATTAGACCCATTCCAGATAATATATATCCATTAATTATAATCTCTTACTTCAAGAGAACACCATTTGATTCTAACAAGAAATTATCACACGTTATCATTTACATCACAAGGGCATTTTATTTGTGATGGTGGCTGGACCTAGGTTAACTACCTAGGCTACTCTACGTACCTGTTATCAGGATCAAGTTGATTTGTAGTTCAAGGAGATTAAATTATTTTTGGGCTAAGATAAACGGGTAGATGACCCATTGATCTTGAATGGATAAAATATCTATTATGTTTGAAATGGGTAAATGACCATTTGAATTGATATGGGTTTAAGGACCACTTGATTGTGGAGGAGTTGTAACTGCGCTTAGTTTGATTAGATTACCTACGTATCCGAAAGGGAATCAAGTCAGTCATAGTTCATGCAAAGAATTTTGAATTTATTTAGGAGTGTGACTGTGCCCAATGTAGATACTGGACTGCCTACGTATCCAACAAGTGGAATCAAGTCTGACGTAGTTCAAAATAAGAATTTAAAATTTATTTGAAGTTAATTTAGACTTGCAACTGTGCCTAGTTTAACTAGACTACCTACGTATCTGAAAGGAAATCAAGTCGAACATAGTTCAGAATTTAAGAATTTAATTGAAGGTGATTTAAAATTACGACTGTGCCCAGGGTAGTTGCTAGACTGCCTACGTGTCTAAAAATGAAATCAAGTCGGACGTAGTTCGAAATAAGAATTTGAAATTTATTTGAAGTTAATATGGACTTGCAACTACGTCTTGTTTAACTAAATTGCCTACGTATTTGAAAGGGAATCAAGTTGAACGTAGTTTAGAGGTTTTGAAATTTATTTAGGAATGCAACTATGCCCAACATAGATGCTGGACTGTCTATGTATCAAGAAATGGAATCAAGTCGGACGTAGTTCAAAAATAAGAATTTAAAATTTATTTAAAGTTAATTTGGACTTGAGACTGCGCCTAGTTTAACTAAACTATCTACGTACCCAAAAGGGAATCAAGTCAAACGTAGTTCGGAGGTTTTGAAATTTATTTAGGAATGTGACTGTGCCTAGTGTAGATGTTGGATTGCCTACGTATCCAGAAATGAAATCAAGTCGGGCGTAGTTTGAAATTTAATTTTAGGAATTTAATTGAAGGTGATTTGAAATTTCGATTGTGCCCGGGGTAGTTGCTGGACTGCTTACGTATCCAAAAAAAAATAGAATCAAGTCGGACGTAGTTCGATAAATAATTTTGAATTTGAGTGGGGTTTTAAATGAGTGAATGACTCATTTAATTTGGTTTGAAATGAGTGAATGACCCATTTGATTTGAATGAAGTTGTATTTGAGTGAATTTTAGGATTTACATAGGGTGTGATTTGATGAAATTAAATTTCATGAAAGATTATTGACTTTATGTGAGTTTGAAACTCAAAAATCTATTAAAAGTCCAAGACTCTTTTCATAAAGATCGTTGAGTTTTAAACCTCCTGAAAATTTGTAAAAAGTTAAAAACTCTTTAATTTAATTTCTACACTATTTAATTTATAGGAGGTTGAAGCTCCAAAAAATAGTGAAGGATTTAAATAATCGAATTGTCACTTAAAAGGAGTCATAGACTCCATGTCAATTTTAGACAAGTTATAAATTCTTTTAAGCTAAATTTTCTTCTCCATTAACAAGTCATTTTATGGGCTGCACCTATAGGATTTGCCAAGAGAAGTTGCGAACCAAAATTAAAGAATTCAAGATTCTTAGCAATGAGCAAGCATGAATTTAGAAATCAAGTGAATTTGTTTGGGCAGCAATCCAGTTGTTGTTTAAATATTTGGGGGAGTCGAAGGCTCCATTTTTTTAGGAGTTAAAAACTCCAAGACCTTTTAGAAGTTAAAAACTCCATTAGTTTGTAGCAAGTATAGTGTAACACTATTTTGCCAACTTGAGAGTCTAAAACTATTTGTTAGTTTTGCTGAGAATGAACTCAAGTCTCTTACACCATTGGAAACTCCCTTTGAAAGAAACAATAGACTTCGGTACTTTAAAGAGTGTAAAATTCTTGCATTTTTGTGCCTAGGAAAGCTTTAGGAGTTAAAAACTCCTTGACTTGACCCTGGGTAGAATTTGAATTTTTTTTTTAATTGCAATGGGTTTTGAATTAAGCAAGGTGGTAGCTAAAAAGAAAATTCTTTTGATTGATGCAATTTTTTGAAGATTTCTATAAATTTTTCTAGGAGTTAGAAACTCCATACTACTTTAAAATGGTCTTTGAAGGACGAAAACAAAATTTGTCCTTAAAATGATCTCTGAAAGACCTGAAGTTACTGTCATTTTGTTAAGGGTTTGCTGCAACATTAAAAGATTAGTAACAAGCCAAATAGGAGTTTAAAGCTCCACCAAACTCCATAATTTTTGAAGAGTCAAGGACTCTTAATTTCTATAAATTTTCCTAGGAGTTAGAAACTCCATGCTGCTTTAAAATGGTTTTTGAAAGATCAAAGCAAAATTTTTTTTCTTAAAATGGTCTTTGAAAGACCTGAGGTTTGGAATTTTTGAGATGTCGCATGCAACTTTCATCTCCGAACAGATGGAGTTAGAAACTCCTTTACAAAGTGGAGTTGAAAACTCCTTTAAGAAATGGAGTTGAGAACTTCTTTGATTCATGAATTTTTGAAGAGCCAAAGGCTCTTAACTGCTGTAAACTTTCTTAGGAGTTAGAAACTACATTACTATTTGAAAATGGTCTTTGAAAGACCGAAAGTCGCTGCAATTTTTTTTATTTCTAATAGATGTTTAGAGACTTCTTTTAATAGTAGGAGAAACATGTCATTAAATTAGAAAATTTTTAAGAGTTCGAAACTCGCAAAAGAGTGAAACACTCTTGTAATTGGTAGAATCTCAAACTCAAGAGGTTGAAAATTAAGACTCGAAGACTCTTGTTAATCCTTCCACTATTCTTGAATTTTTCCATTCTTTCTGCCATTGATTTTTTGCAACATTGTTCCTTTTTTTTGTTACGGGGAACTCAATTAGAGTCAATGACTCTGTTTTCCAATTTTGGTGGGTAGCTTTCTTGAGAGTAGTTGGAGTATCGCAATAAATAGCCTATGATAGAGGCTGATTTTTGGTGACATTCATGTTTCATGCCATTGGAATTTTCTAAGAAGAGGCTCGTAGTAATTTGGCTTGGACACATTCTGCATTGTCCAGATTTTGGGAGTAGAAAACTCGATGTAAACAACACCTTTGGAGTGACCGAAAATTGCCGCCACGCTCGAAGAATTTTTGCTTGGACATAGAGATTCTTGCGAGAAGAGTATCATCCAATCTTTATGACTCTAAAACTCCAGTAGAGTTGTAATTGGAATGACTCAAAATCGGTGCAATAGTTTCGGATTGCTTTGGATTTATACCTATTTGCTGTAATCAAAATTTCAAGACATTAGATCAAAGAGAAAAGGGAGAGTAAACATCATATTTACCTGATCAAATTTTTTTTCTGATATATAAGTGCTTTGTTTTTCTTCCAAACTCTCTCTTTGTACCTTTTATTATTTTCTTCCTCCTTTGATAACCGTCTAAAATTCTACCCAGATCTCCTCCCTCTACTGACACTTTCTCTTTTTCCTTTGCTTTTTTTAACTGTCTCAACTCTCCCTTCGGATCTCTTTCCTCCCCCCTTTTTCTTGTTATTCTCCATATATTTATAGGAGAATTCTTTAGCAGTTTCTATTGCATGTAATGGTGCAGCTAGCCTTTCATGAAGTTGTCAGTAGATCCCACTTCCCTTTCTAATGGCAAGCTTTGAGTTGGTGGGTCTCCCATTAACTCCACATTCTTTGATGAACAAATAAGAAACTAACCATTGTGGAGTAAAACCGCCATTGGTAGGAGACTAGCACGCATTTGGCACAAGTCTTAAATGGACTTCACAATTTGGCTCATTATTTTATCTTATTTTTAGCATGTGGGGCAGCTGGTCTTTATCCAAACTTCCAGCACACAAGTCCCTTTTTTTAGTTGTGTATATAGCATAATCACATTTTAGAGATAGTAATCAGACCCATGTCTTTGGTTAGTCAACTAACTCTAAAATTAATTGTGGGTATATGTAAAATTTTGTAATATAACGAACGTGCTTGAGATCTTTTTAAATAATTTGGGTTGTGAACCTTACTCAAAATTTTTCACTGAATAACGGATTTATTTATTTTTACCGTTTAACACCCTGTAGGAGGAGCCCCACTCCCTCCAATAATAGAGGAGTAACAACTCATCCCTTCTAGGCGTCAGGCAGCCC